>JAQFZE010004623.1:0-11063 GCA_034695245.1 Dicyrtomina saundersi | reverse complement strand
TATTTTTGTAGATAGTGGATATTGTTTTTAGCTAAAAATGGATATGGGTCATTTTGGTTCTTCACATACGATATGTATTTAGGTAGTATATAGGCAGGCTTAAACTTCTCAGTAAATGTGTTCAAGAAGGGACTTTTTTTTACACCAATCTACACAAGTTTCAAGTGCAGATATCTGCATAGCTAGTGTAAACTATAGCAACATTTCCCATCTTTAGCACATGAATTATGGTTACAAAGAGAAGTATCAAGACCAAGCTTATGGGTCATGCATAGCTAGAGTAAAACAAAAAAAAACATAATCGTTGTAGATAGACCATGACGAAGTATATTACATAATTTATGCATGCAGAAAATGGAAGGAGTTAATGAGAAACTTTATGTTTGAGGCGATGACTTAAATGGGAACAAGAAAAATTCACCTGCTCTACTCTTCCCGACTCATATTTTCATGCAATGCATTTATAAGCACACATAGAAACCCTCATGCATACAAAAATAATATATCATGTAGGTAGGTAGGTAAGGTGCCTAGGTACTTCTTCTCTGCATTAAGACTAAAAGCCTCCGCAGTCCGCATTCCGCCCCGTGTAAAATATATAGGCTAGGGTGCTAATGATGTAAAGTTGTTAAAACTTACGCACGCACTGATTAGTGCTAGATTTGCCTACCCCCAATCACCACTATTGTATCTATATCTACACACCTGCACTATATATATTTATACTCTTTAATCAACCCCTGTTCCGCTTCGTGGAACATTGTCAGCATGTCATTTACGCCTTGGTTTTACATGCCATGTGACTCCACTGTGGGGAGATATAAATAGTTTAATACACGATATAATATGCACAGAGGCACAGGCTATATGCCTTACAATTACATCATTACAAAAAGTTGTCCGAATCCGAATCAAAATCATAGACATGTGACATGTGGTAATTTGAACTTTGTATATTATTCTCTACTTTCTGGATTCTGGAGTGACAGGTCTCTCCAAATGACAGCATCCTGTGTTCAGTTATCATACCATTCCTTGAAATTGATAAAAATCCACATGTGGATCTAAAAATTAATTCAATACTAAAATCGGAGCTATAGTTACTGCTGTGGAATCGAAGAAACTTTTAAAATGTATTCAATTATTCTTATTCATCGATTCCCACTCCAATCATCAATGGGAAATTTGAATGCGTTTTTTAAATTAATGTTTTGAAAAGTAGCAAGATCTCATCTCAACACTTTATGAGACTGGCGATAATTTCTCTCATTTCCGTAGTCCTCCCGTATCATCGTCTGTCAACACTGACAGCAACAACAACAAACACTGGAGACGTTTTTGCCACACGTTCTACAAATGTTTACAGAATATGTACACACACGAAAATCATCCGGTTTGTCATTTCCTTTTCCTTCACAGTTTCCGCTCTTATTTCCTAAAATGATTTTTATTTTCAATCAAAAGGTTTAAAAAAAAAATATTATTTTGAACAGAATTTTCTGAGTGATCGGGTGTACCTATGGTTTCAGTACGGTCATGGGTCATCATTCAACATTTGTTTTTAAATGTCATAATCAATGTTTAGATTCATATCAGTGTCAAAAGGTCAATATTTTTGATGTAATAGAAAAGACCACCCGAATCAATCAATGTCAATGTGTAAGGTTCTGACGCGAGTTTGGTGGTGTCTAGCCTTTGCCAATGCTCATAACAACGAGTACATTTGTACGACATATGTATTTAATTGGCTCAAAACAGCGTAAAAAAAGTATTTGCCATATACACACTGGTTTTAGAGCCGAGCGTTGTAGATATCTAATACGATTACTGTGGCTGTACCTATATACATGTTTTAAATCCCAAAAATCAATTAATCGCCTACAGCATTATGTACGCATTCCGCCATACCATCCCATTGATTCGAGATCGTGACATAACCCACACGAAGTGTTGAAATTGCCACATCATAATAGAAATCTTCAGTATTCATTTCATAGATTTACTGCTTCCCATCATAACTAAAAGACTGCTTATAAATATACACATAATTCTTTCATGCGCACACTATACACTGATACACATCTATGTACACACATATTTACAAACTCTTTGATACAGGATGATCGTTGTCTTTGTACTACGTGTCGGCCTTTGGAAAGTATGAATAAATTAATGAATTTTTATTGAAATTGAATGGAGGGAAATGCCATCCCGCGGAGAGTGGAAAGCTGGAATAATAATGAAAGTATAGAATCAGATAAATAATCTGAAACTTGAGGGGGCGTTAAAACCATTAAAATGGTAAATCCCAAATGAAATAAAAGTGAACACACAATAAGGAAAAGATGAAGCACAATAGTTTCGTTTTCATTTTTAGGACCACGTCCACCACACTAATGGCTTATCGTTACGAGATAATAACTCCGAAATTTTTGGTTTCACATTCAGAATGCCATTAGAAATAAAAAGAAGCTGCTATGGTTAATTCAAATCTCTAAGGTGTAATGTTGAGTGTAGATTTTGTACGTGTGCAACTGTGCAAGGTCAGTATAGTCATTTAATGGGCAGAAATCTTTCTGCGCTGTACGTGATGGAAGCCATCAAAACGGAGGTAAATGTTTTTGAAAAGTTCTTTGGCTACAATACAATCGATTCGAATTTAGAAAATTTAAAGCAATACTATAAAAAAGTTAATAATTTCGAACTGCAATGTCCCTCACTTGAACATAGTTGTTTTTGTTTTTAGATTTTTGTGCACAAGTGTAGCAGTATAAAACTTTTAATTAAAGCTGTGTTGGCTGAGGCCAAATCGACGAAATGAATACATTATTATTGTTATTATTAATTGTTTTTATATCAAGGGACGACGTAGTTTGTCTTTGTTGAACTTACAACATTGAAATTGAAATTTTGTAGCTTCACAATTAATAACAACTTGCAATAAAAACAAAAATACGTTTGTTTCAACGCACTTACAAGAGCACAAAAACATTTTTGTGATATAATCGTAATGGTAATTTACATAAACACGCTGTAGGTTCATGTTTTGTTGAGAAACTTGATATTATTGCACGCTGACATTTTTGGAGCTCTCCCGGCATTTTAAGACTCCATTCTACACACCTTTCCCTATTTTATTAGAGACAATTTTATCATAGACACAATAAACATGGAAAAAAAGAGGAGAGTGCTTCCATTTAAGGAAGAAATGTCAACACAAGTGTGAGTGTGAGTGTTTTTATTATGTTCGAATATTTGTCACAGTACAATTTAAATCACGAGAGAATACAGTAGCTTATGGTAGTTCACCCATTAAAGTACCTACTATCTGAAGTAATCTTGATAAAAAGAAAGTCTAGATTCAAGTTCAAATTTTAAATCTCTACGTACATATAAGGATTGCATGCATAACACAATCAAAAATAGACCTATGTACATATGCACACAGTACAACACATGCTACATTCAAAATTCGGTTAGGCTGGATGATGTTGTTGTCGTCAGGTTCTATGATGTGTGATCCAATTCGGATTTTGACATTGTTAGCCTTTGCTTTCGTTTGGGAAATTGCATCCCCATATTTCTCTTAATACTAAATCCATCTTATATATACAGAATACGAATTTAAAGATAGAAACTGAAGAAGCAATATGTCACCCTTCTATATGATATTTTAAATACGTCTAAATCAATTCAAATAGGAACATTTCAGAGCATTCGGCATTCCCCATAAAAAAGTTCGTTTGTGAAAAAAAAATTAAAAAGCCAAATCAACCTGCTCAAAAATATTAAAGTTTTTTAGTAATTTTAAAATATGTGCAGCAAATGCTTTCCATGGTTCAAAACAGATTGTTTGTTATTAAAGCTTAAATATTTCGCATGGCTGGTGGCGCATCTTCAAAGCTAAACTAACATATTTAAATGGAGTCACGATAACAAAACTGAGATCTGATGGGAAAGTAAACACTGTCACCCTGACGCCATATGCTCTTTCCCTTAAGTGGGTGTATTTAATTTTAAACACTACAACACTGCTATAGGGCTATATGCATTTAGATCTCTAAGGTAATACAATAGTATGTACCTGCCTATGTAAGTAGTAGTAAGAGTAATAAGAGAAATGAAGCGAGAGCTTCTGGAGCTGGATACTTTCACCAAAAATTTTAATAACATCAATAAAAATAGTGTTTAGAAAGCATAGTGGCCTCCGCTCCGGCTCTAGCTCAATTGAATCCCCCGCAAAACTGAAATTAGCTTACGTATGAATGAAAGAAAGTGGGAACATGCCTTACATAGGGAGACTACCTTCGAAACTTGGGTGAAGCGTTGAAATGACTTGAGAGCGAGAGAAATGAAATCTTGTGGAATAATGACGAATGGTTGAATTGTAGCTTTGAATCTCTCTCTCTCCCTGCTCACCACGCTCAAGCAAACCATAATATTATTGTGTCCGGAATGAAATACGGGCACCCGGCCACATGGGTTGATGCTATAGAGGATCTGACTGAGCTGAGGGTGGGGAGATGGGAAGAAGTTTTCAAGGTGAAAAATTCATTTGATTCTTTATTCACTTTTCTGAATTGCCGAAATGAATGGAAATGAGGGCAGCAATTTTTCTGCCGTCATTGTCACCGTCACTGGTGCCATGAGTGTGTGGATGTGAATTCGGATGTACATACTACATATTACATACTATGTAGGTGTAGACTTAGACTTTGCCTTCAAATTCCCAGAAAGCCAGCTTATGAAAATAATTGTTGAGTTTGCCAAACCAAACCAAAGGCAAAACCACAAACTGCTTTCTCCCATCCTTGAAATTCCCCGTTTTATGTATTTAGAGTGTAAATCCCTTCATACACAATCTTCATATTATGTCACGTAGCTATACAGATGTAGATAATTATATGGTATGCGATGTCAACGTAAAGTAATAGAACTTAAACCCAGCTACTGAACAACTGTAGCTTAGAATGTACATTCTACATCAGCAGTAGATTTCTACCATCTGCATAGTTTTGCATCTGCATGATAGAAAATAATTCTTTGCAAACAAATTTTGAAATTGGGGAAATGTACTGCTTCCCTTCATACCTTAGTCAGTGGAAGATACAATACTAGAACTATAAGTATAGCTGGTTTTTTAAAATGCAAAATGTCATTTGTATACATTTTGGTGAATACCGTGTTTTATACAGTTTTTTAACCGAAATATTATTTTTAAGTTTGGTTCATTTTTAAGCGCAAGTTTGAAAAATCATAAATTGGATAGTGCGTGGTAGCATTATCGTAGGAAATATACTGCAAGCTTTCACGTTCCTCGCTTTCATTTATAGAAAATTTAGCGTTTTTCAAACCCCGTATTTTCTGTAATACTCAATTATTCAAACTCAGAGATCAACCCCTTACTATAAGATACCCGCCTGATATAATATAAGATAAAATATGGTAATTTGGTAGATTTAGCTATGATACAGCACTGTTGTGCACACACTTTGTAAATTTGTAAAAACATTCAGTAAAATGTTAGGTAATTTTAAATGGTAATTATCCATTAAAATATAGAGTATTTTTAAAGTAAATATTTTGTGTAGAATTATATGCATAATTTTAGATATTGCCTTGTCAAGAACGGCTTGTTTTTATTCTTACTCCTTCAGGAACATCCGCAGGCTTCCGGCAGAAGGCTAAAAAGAGTTTTTTTATGTACTCATATGTAAAATTCGTAGAGTTGACGTTCGAATTTGGAAATTGGATTTTATGTGCTTTTCTGGATGTGTTGCAAGTTTGCTATTAGAGGTAGGTGAAGAGGGACATATCCCATGTCATATACTATAGTACAGCCACTTAACGGAAACGAAAGGCAGATTTGTTTATATTTACTAGTGCCGGAGCGACAGAAAAAAATTAGATACGATAGAATTTGAGCTACGTTCCAGAAAAAACGAAAAAAGGGGAAAGGAATAACATGTCATTTTACCTTTTTGCATTGCCTTTGACAAAACATCCAGGGCGCGATGAGTCTTCCACGGAAATTCTTCCACCAAAGAAAGGTCCCGTTTCTACAGATACCTCTGAAGAGTCAGCCAGGCATTTGGTAGCTTTTGCTGAAACTAATAAATTTTAAAATTATGGAATTTTTTGTATCATGAACATGGCTATCTCCATATTCCATTCTCCCTTCTCCCTTCTCGGTACTTTTCAATTATCATAAATGTATCTATATGCACGGAATACAGTAAACGTTTACAATCACACAGGGCTTAACTGAAATATATCATTTTTTCCCAGTTTTGTTTTGTATAACTTCATTTTCGTTTTCAAAATCGTTATCGAGGCTCTCTACCTCTCTCTCAGTATATTGTAATTCTGAATTTCTTAAGCTGATCCAATAGTCCAATACCATAAACCATAACCATAACCATACCACCCTCCGTCGAGTAATTTATCTGTGTAATGCAAAAAACGATGTCTTACTGCCATGAAGACCAAGCCGGAGGAATGATACCACCGTGCCAGATCTGTGTACAGTGCAAAAGCTAAACTTCAACTCAATAAATTGAAAAGGTAATAATATGTTACTAGTATTATAGCTTCGAGGAATACGGATACAGTTTTTTTATTATTCATGACCCATAAAAACTGGATGGACGTTTATATTTCATAGATACATAATATGTACGGCTGGAATGATTCGTTTCGTACTATTTAAATTTTCTCTTTTCTGCTCTATATTTTTCATTGCATGTACGTGCAGGAACACGCAAAAATGATATCTGCATATGTATCCATATTTCGTATTCAAATTGGAGCCTCTACCGCCTTCCGACTTCCGATGTGTACCGGTCCGGGTACCGGTACCGGTATCGGTGTACCGCTGCGCTGCACGGTCACCGACACTACTAGATCTGTGGTGGTCTCTGCATTCTATAGTCTCCATGTGTCTGTATAAGTAATAAGTATTTACCTATGCGGCTAGTGGCAATATAATATGTAAATGTTTAGCTCTGTCTCAGTACGTTTTTACAACTTTCGGAAACGATTCCCTAGTCAATTCAAATTACTACATTCATTTTTTTTAGAAGGATCGTTTCCATCCTCCGTATTCCCACTTAAGAAAATTTTTATCTCTTTGCATAAATTGATTTAAATTCTATACCACTATTCTATCCACTTCATAGGAATTAAGTTTCGCTTTTCGTTTTTCTCTTTTTTCTAATCATACTTTCTGTCTCTTCGTGTCTGACACGATGGGCGAGTTATAGACACTTTGAAGTAGCTATTCTGGTATGTTGGAATGATGACAAGAAGTCTGACTGAGCTGATTATCAGTATAACCACAGTCACAGTCACACGGCGGCTCCAGTATAGAATTAAAATTTGTTTTGGTATTTTGAAATTCAAATTTTACCCGCTCACCGCACATTCTCACATTGTGAAAGTAGAAATTGAAAATTTCACTAATTTAATTTATAAATCAATTTTGATGGAAATTGCATTTCTGCTCTAAAATTATCTGTAAATATATAATTTTCTTAGAAAACAAGGTATTCAGACATCACTACCCTATGGAAAATTAGCTGTTGTGTAATGTCACTTTATTAAAGTAGAAATATAAGATTATTTTGACTACTGAATCTGCCTTCTACTTACATTGGCCTTGTGACCAATTTCAAAATATTATTGTACACACACATGAAATATAATCTTTGACTGAAAATTAGGATTTGTTTACTATTGTATTAGTAACACCTACTAAAGTACTCCAGCTGGTCGGTTGAGTTCCAAATAAACAATATGCTGTAAATTGCAAATTGGAAGGTTTCTAATTTAAATTTAGTTTGTTTGATCTACAAATAAGATTGTTGATTCACTTCTGTCTGTACTTAGATAACTATTATAATTACCGCATTCTCCAATCTAGTATTTATATAGAAAAATAAATAGTGCACAAAATTTGTAATGACTATAGCAGGAAAAATCAGAGATGATTCCTTTTGTAAATATTTGGAAACGCATCTTTCATTATTCATCCTACCTATACATATATAGATTCCATTGACAATAAATACAAGCAGATAATTCCTGGGAATAATGGCGTTCAAAATTTTCCAAATAATTCATTAATATAATGTATATATACACAAGGAAAAGCAAACGAATTTTCCTCTGTCAACTGTCGACTAGCTCACATAATATGGCGGCAACTCTTCCTTTTTGCTTGGTATGGCATAACTTATTCTATCTAGCTCACCCCCTTTCCTTTCACTATGGGCTCATGGGCTTTCATGAGTGAGTTGATAGGACTGGGGATTATGGATTCCTGCATGTTTGTATATGTACGGATTATTGGGCCATGTGTGTGTGTGAGTTGAAGTGGGTAGGTGTAGGTACTATCTAATCAACAAGTCATTAATTACACATAAACTTACATCCTTTGGTTTGAAGTGATATTTGTGAGGGTCTCCCACCGGATTTGTGTCCTTGTGTCGTCGTTGTGTCCTGTGGTACAACTTGAAACGTGTAATTTGTCGCCATCCGGAGTCCTCCAATTTCAATTAGGAACACTTCGTTCGCCTCGTTTGTCTCTTGCCGACCCGTCCTCCCTGTACTCTCGTCAACTACCTGTAGTCAAAATTCAATATATTCACATATAGAGTTAGTCCAAGGCGAGCACATGATCTCAACGGGACCGAGACCGAATCAAGAGGAGAGACGAGACTCTCAGAATCAGAATGAGATGAGAGGTCTCTGGAATCTTAGTACTAATTAAAGGCTAGCCAATAGATGGGAATTATTCGGATTTATTTGAACTCCAACATTCTACATTGAATAAAGTTTTTGATTGACTCTCATGATTTTGACTTTGATTTTGATTTTTTTTCCCTATGTTATTTCCAATTTGGAATTCCTAGAAAATGTAATGTTGGAAGTATGTGAAGGTGAAGATAAAAACAAGGAGAGTTCTAATTTAAATTCCATGCATTCAAAATTTTCATTGCATTTTCTCCAAGTACAAGGACAATCTAAAGATATATTGCGATGTATTTCATCGGTTTCGGTTTCGGTTTTTGTATTGCTTCTTTCATTTTTAGATTTTATTATTATTAGTCCCTTTATTCAAACTTCTAACCGCTAAAAATATCTCAAAGATGATATTGTCACCATTCCCTGTAGCATAGGTACTGATACGCTATATACGCATTTAAATTCTGCCATAATATACGTTTGAACGATATGGTAGGTATTTTTAAAGCTATCCAAACTCAAAAAGTTGAGACTAATTTAATTTATAAAACTATAAAAATAGTTGACATCTTATTCATAAAGTTTTTAAATTAAATTACAATCGACAATATTTCATACAATGCCAACTGCGCAAGACATTCCGAAGGAGGCAATTAAGAAAAGGTCAAGTACCGTTTTTTTTTCTCTTTAAATTTACAGAAAAAAAGGGTTGAACCGGTTAAACGGATTTTACATCTGTAGACTGCTGATACTTTTTGTGTATCAGAAAGGAAAACATTCTGAGAAGTGTGAGTGTGTGTGTGTGTGTACTTGGGAACTTGGAATTGGATCTTTACTATACAATAAAGAGTACACTGCTCGGCGACGCCCGACGCCTCAACATTCAATTTGACTCCACACTCAAATATGTATGCAATTGCATGACATAAATCACCCATTGAAATTGAATTACATTCCCTCACAATGTTTATTCACCGTTACGTCGAAAGCATGGAGCGGAAGCAAAAAGAGATTGGAATCAAAATATTGTTTTGTCTATACGTCAACAGGGTGGTTCTGGTTCCGTATGTGTCGTCTCTCGTCGTGGTTGATGTTCATTGGGGGGAAATGAGGATCACCTGTATAAGCATATGTACTACATAGGTCCTGACTTTTCGTTTTCCTTTACTCATACCTAACATAGGTATAGGCAGGTACAAAATTGCATGTAGGAAAGATTGCAATTTTTTGAGCTTTGTGTACCGTATAAAAAAGCATCGAACTGAAGCACATTGAATAAACTGTTTATTTGCCTCTATCTTTGATTGAGCATTCGTAATTATGACATCAGTTTGACATTTAGATTTGAGATATTCTATATGATCCTATAATAAAAGTTATATAGATCCCATCTAGTATGGTACCTATAGGCAATTAAGTTACTCCCTAGCAAACTCCCAATGTGGTGTGACCCTAAGATCTCAATTTTGACCTACGACGATATGGCCAACCCCCTAGCTTACACACGCCGGCCCATTTTTACCATGTAATCTTTTGATAATCCATTTTAAGTCTTTCCACTTCAACAAACTCCACTAATAACTTCAGCTAAACTAATTTTGCATGTAACCTACTTTAAAAAGCATACTCAAGGATATGACATTATATTTTATATAGTGCCTCCATATTACAGGTTACAGCTCATGACCATCACCACGACCAATGTTAATGCTCATATATAACTACAAACTATATATTTCTATTGTACTGAAAGGAGGCACAGAATGCTGAATGCTACAATTTTGATAATGTACGAAACACGGAGTTTTACAAATCTACTAATTATATTCATGAATTTGATGCAAGGTAGCGTTTCGAGGCTTGAGAACGAGGGAATGGCATTTGTTTAGCAGAAAATCTCTGACCGAGAATTTGATGTTGAGACTGGGAGATGAGATGCATGACACGAACTGAAACTAAACAATTAGTTCATTTGGGCAAAAAGATCATGAATGTAAATGGCTCCGTGGAATTGGAATACCTCAACTCTGTCTCTGTCTGATTCTGAAGTCTGTATTAATTCCTATATTACGTACTGCTACTAGTACGACTTTGACAAGCAGGGAAACTACAAAGTCTGCAACTTCTGCAGGACTGCATAGCACCAATAACCTTTAAAGGCTAACGCAACAACTTACAACTACTTTTGTAGGTATATATTTAAGAAAATTGTAAATGAAACTTTAACTTTATTAATAGCACAGATACCACGTACATTCTGGTAAATGTGCTCAGTATTCACATCCATTTAAGCGTGTGCAGTGATAAGGATACGGATA
>JAQFZE010004622.1:0-11065 GCA_034695245.1 Dicyrtomina saundersi | reverse complement strand
TTTAATTTCCCTAATCCTTAAGTCTACTGTATATTATTTAAGTAGGTAGTAGAGGCATCTACATAAAGAAAACAAATTACCATATCTAGGTAAAGAAAAGATTGTACCTATATGTATATCAATACTGGAGAGCTGCAGAATTAGCGTGAGTGAGGTGGGTTTGTAACTAATGCGGTAGTAGGCAATACACAGATTTCTCTAAATATACAATACTGATGAAATTAAAATTAAGCTTTCAAACACAGTAACACAGTAACCACAGTTACTTAAGTTCTGGCTTAGGAATCATTGATTCTTAATTGATTCTGCAAATATTCTTAAATAGTAACAAAAACAAAAGTTAAAAAAACTTGGGGCTAAACTTAAACTCATTAACTACATGAGATTAAAAACCAAGGTTAAGAAGCTAACATTGGTTTAAAACTGTACCTTCTAACTGTATTTTTATATTATTAAACAAACTCAAAAAATAACAGAAAATATATACAACTAAGCTTGGGGATGAGTATTGGTAGTAGTTGAAGTGGGAGAATCATGGACGAACTCGACGAATGGTGCTACGGCCTCCAAAGCAGCAATCAATTCTGTAAACACAAAATAAAAGTAAAAGCAATGTCAACATTTTTATATTTTGATTTCTAATAAATAGGTAGCATTTAACATTATCAATTTTCTATTAGCAATATGAAAAGGCAATTTGCCTATAAAAATACAATAAAAATATTGTAACTTGATTAATTCTAGAAGACCAATAATTACAGAT
This sequence comes from Dicyrtomina saundersi, assembly GCA_034695245.1. NCBI lineage: Eukaryota > Metazoa > Arthropoda > Collembola > Symphypleona > Dicyrtomidae > Dicyrtomina > Dicyrtomina saundersi. The sequence goes on along the minus strand of JAQFZE010004622.1, from coordinate 10,302 downwards.
ATCGTCTGTGAAGAACCAAAATGACCCATACCTATTTGTAGCTAAAACAATATCCACTATCTACAAAAATATTAAAACATGTCTTGAAAGCATTTAAATTGAATATTTTCCACTTTTAAAAAATATATTGTAAATAGAACATTTTGCACATTTTCGAAAAAATGGAATTAGAACATTTTGCACCTTTTCAAAAACATGTAAATAGAACATTTTACACTTTTCAAAAACTTGTAAATAGAACATTTTACTTTACACTTTTCAAAAACTCCTAATTGACATTTGACGCATGTTTCTCATTTTGTTTTTATGACCTAGCTCATTTTGACTCTAGATTAAATTGGATATGGGTCATTTTGGTTCTTCACATGCGATATACAGTTGCTTTTAAACTGCAAAATTAATCAATTAATCCTTAATAATAAAACCCGGTGTGCCCGGTGTTAGATTTTTTAGATGATAAAGTGTAAGTAGTCACTTACTCGGTACATTTTTGGGCTCCTTCGCACACCACGACACTTTGACACGTAACCCGGCAATAAGTTTAAATCCAAAAATAGGGGTGACATGACTTAAAAAAGCAGGATAGCTTGACTTTTGAAAATTGGAAACGTCCGAAAATCTAATCCATAACAATTTAAGATCTTTCAAATGGAGAATTGAGGGCCCAACCCTCAAATTTTCAACCTCTACTAAATCCACTGTTCGAGAGAGCTCTTTGAGGTTCACTACAGTCGTTTTTGCAAAGCCCGTGAAAGCTGCATCGAGTGCCGGGTAGGAATTGATAAGTTTACCACCACTATCTTGACCACTTCCACCATGACTTTCATCATTATTTCCATCAACAATTCCACCACCCACTTCAATTTCAAATTTTGCTTTTCTTAATTTCGGAAAATTCCAAAGTTCCTTAGCAATTTCAGGGAAATTCGAAATCCTTTGCATTTCCAGTCTTGTAACTAATGGAAACATTTGATTTAATTTCTCAAGCCATGAAGCATTGAGCTGATAGCCAATTTCAAGTCTTTTCACACTAGGCACAGGGTGACCACAACCAACACCGTCCGGGAAATAATCTTCCCAGCTTTCACTTGTCTCTAGATTTCTTAAGTTCATAGTAAAAACTTGGAGATTTGGAAATTTTTCTGCTAGATTAAAGTCCATTGGGAACACACGACGAAATCTGTCCTCCTCTACGTCATCAAATTGATCTTCCACTACGAGATTTCTCAAATTTTCCAATCTTGGGATTACTAGAGATGGGAGAAAACCGATCGGATTAAAAATAACAATTTCTTCTAGGCTTTCTCTGCTCGACTCTAAAATCATATTGACTGTATTTGTAACCCTTGGCCAGGAAGCTGTATGTTTGTAGAAATATTCCATATCGAACTGAATTTGTTTCAATTTCGGATTTGCCCCCGCGAATTTCTCATATAGAAAAATACATTTCTGATCCCCATAGTATGTGATGGACTTGATCATGTGGATTTTCTGACCCAGAAGAAAAACATCAACAGTTTTTAATTCAAAATTTAGCCCTTCTATTTTTTGAAGATTAACTGCCGCACGGAGGATATCTCCCATTATTTTTGTGTAGGTCCAAAGGTCAGATCTGCTAATTTGTAAAACTTTGAGTCGAGGTAAAACTATTGATCCAGCAGGTTCAGGGAATAACTCTGCAAAATTTGATTTCCATTCATTTGGGAATTTTTTTAAGTGGAGATCTTCAAGGAGAGGCAACTGGGAGAGGAGCATATGCCGAAATGTTGTGATGGATGTAAATGGACCATGTGGCCCTGGACTCTGACTTGAGCCTTGAGCTTGCTGTTGAATTTGCTGTGGACTTTGACCCACTTGCGGGGATGAAAGTTGAACACTTGTTAATTCTAACTTAATTTTTTTAATAAGTCCACCTTGAATTTTAAAAAACTCTTGTACTTCAGATACTGCCATATTTCCACCTTTAAAATAGAAATTATTACATGGGAATTTTTTTGATTTTTTGATTCGGTTGTTGAGCGTTGCTAGAGATTCACGAGAGGAGCTTTCACCAGGTTTGAGGGTTGAAGCAAAGAATTTCTTCATTTTGACAGAGTAACAAAATTTAATTTCGATTGATTTTCGACGGAGAAGAATTGTGGTCGCATGCTCTTTCCACTGAGTTGAGACGAGTCGGTATTTTATTAGATCGGGAGTGGGTATGTATTTGAATAGTTCGAGGAGAACTAGATCGTTTTGAAGACTAAGGTCAGGGTCGGAGGTCATTGGAAGATGTAGTTTTGTACTTGGAATTGGTGGTGCTTGTAACACGTGTAGTCCCATTTCACTCCCACTCTCAAGTGCAGCAGGGAGGGATGGGACCTGCAGTGCAAGACGCAGAAACTCATCATTTTCTAGGATAGAGAGATTCGTTTCTATTTTTCGACGTTTTGATGGATTCTAAAAAATAAACAAATTTATAGAATAATTATTACAAAAAAAACTGAGTAAATGATAAAGGATACCAGTATACCAGTTATATTCTCCCATGCTTACAGTAGACATAGTTTAAATTAAATTAAAAGAAAGGTGTAAATTACAGTAAAATACACAAACTTAATATTTCCAAACTAAACTTACGGCAAATTCTCTATCCAGACTGTCAGAGCCAATATTGAAAGCATCCGTCGCCAACACGGATTGATGGTCACGTAAAATCTTCGCAATTGGAATAGAACAAATGACTGAAGGGTCAGGCGAAGGTGCAGGTCGATCAATGAATTTATAAAAGTTTGAGCTCGATGCACGTTGTCCCAGATCCACACTTTGAAAATCCACTGATTTTTCGCTGCTATGACCCATGAGTACTGGTTGTTCTTGTGGTTGTTTTACGAGTACATTTCGTATCTACATAAATTTAAATTCATAATTAATAAATTTGGAGCAATTCGACGTAAGTCAAATTAGGTACTCGATTTGAGACTAAAACAACTAAAACTAATATGAAAATCAAATCTGAAAAGTCCGGGTAGGCACAAAAAATAAAGTAAATACACTACTGTACAACACATCAGGATTAGATACATACACATACAAAATAAAACAAACAGGAATGTTGCAAAACTTACATTTTGAATAAATTGAGCACACAAATGATGACTGACTCCTACTCCTGAAGGGGATGCTGATGTGTTTGGTGTGGCATCAATTAATACTCGAAATGCTTCCAGTTGCCGTCTTACCAAAGTAGCAAGAATATCAAGATCATTTCGTTCTTTTTCTTGATCAATACTTGAATAAACAATACTTAATTGAGTATTGCTACTCTCGTTTCCGTTTCCGTTGCCATCACTGTTACAGGAATTTTGATGGGTTTTTTTTTCGCAATTTTGACGATTGTCATTTGATTTATTTTCATTCGTATATTCCGTATTTACAATGTCTTCGAGCTGCAAATTACAATAAAATATCAAATCATCTGCTCACATAATTTACGTATATTGTCAGTGAGCAGAAAGTTGCTGAAAATGAATTTATTAAATGAATTACATCGCCATTCAGAGATAAAAACATTAAAAAATCTTAATCGTCAATTTTGTATTTAGTAATAATAATAACTACATTCAACAATATACCTATATCTAAACTAAACTAAATTAATCAATCGCCCATATACCTCTGGAGCTAATTAACTCAAATCAACTATCAACTATGACTTATACTGCATAAACAATCAAGGCCTGTGCATCATCATAAGTATTCGAAATTAGAAGTGAGTGTACAAATACTACTTAACATATGAAATAATTAATTGCATGTACTTACGTTTAAAATCAGCTGCAAAAATACAGCAGAACTAACATTGGAATTCGAAATCCCTTCCGCAATTATTTCAAACGCATTCAACTGCTTTTCCAGACGACTAACAATTTCTTCCATACGTTTCATTTCCATCTCAAATTGCACTATACATAAAATGTAAACAAAATGTAAAACTTAGATTTCTGACCACACTTTCAACTCTTATTTAAAAAGGAACATCACTTGATGATGGTTTGACTAACCAATTTTAATAGTTTGAGGCCACCAAACGCTATCCCAATCGCGTCAGGCACCTTTTTACAATCTGAGGCTGACAACTGTAAAAATGTTCGTAAATTCAAAAGTATTTAGTTTCATTTCAATATAAACTAACAATTTCAAACTGACAATCACCAGCAGATGCCAAAGCAAAACTGCAACCAAACTCCTCCTGCCTGTGTCGCTACCAGTTTTCTGTTAGTCACAGACAGGTTTCACAGTCAACAATCAACAGTCAACAGTCAGCCAAGAATTTCCAGGAATTTACTTACTACATGATTTAGGACATAGGACCTTCCAGTTAAATTTGAAATTTAAATGTTGAATGTAAGAAATTACAAAAATACCGTTGGTAATGGTTGATGGTAGTAAGTTGTGTACAATTACTTATACGGCATACGGAGTCCAGAACCAGACCAGAAAAAAAAGAATCAATGATAAAAATAAAAAATAGCTTTCCAGAAGTTGCAGGTTACAAAACTGGAAATTAACTGAGACTTCAGTCCAGTCTGCTGATGTTGGATGTTCGCTGTAGAAGACTTCAATAGTTGACAGTTGCTAACATTCTTTATATGTCTGTAGTCTTTATCGTACAATGTAGTTAATTAACAATTAATATCTCTGCTGGATGTTGGATGTTGTATTTTTGTTTTGGCTGACTGTACGTGGAAACTGTGGAAAGTGAACTATGGTGTATGGAGAGTGTACTTCAGTGTACTTCGCCAGTGACACAAAACTCAAAGTGAAGTAATAAAGTAATAAATTATGAAATGAACTAAACTAATAGCACAATGATTGTTAGCTGCTACTCACTTAAATGTTAAGATTTAATTGCAACGCAATTACGAGATTAAGTGCGAATTAACACTTTCAAGTCTAATTTTTTGTTGATCACAAAAAGAATTCCGATTTCCGATTTCCCGATTCAACTCTGCTACCTGCTACTTCCAACTTCGCTTTTGGATTTGAATATATTTGGTTGGGATGATTCCGAAACTCAAAATCTTATTAATGCCGCTGCTGGTGGTAGAAAATTAGAAAAGCCTGAGGTTTGCCTTTTTGTCTCATTCTCCTCCCGTCGACAAACTTGGGTGGCTGTGTAACCGTAACCGTGTGCATACGTTCATACGTATCCTTAAATCGTAATAATCATAATCGTTTATACGTGTCTAATCAAATAAAAGCATACGATATAATACAGTTCCCAGAATACGATCCTGGTGCCAGCAGTAAAAAATAAAACAAGAAAAAATTGTATCTAATTACCTAAATATAAACATCCATGTCAATATTTAATTAGATACAATTTTTTCTCAGGGCCGGGCAATAAGGCCAGCAAAGGCAGCCCTCGCTGCCTGAATTTTCTCTAAACATGTAAATAAACATTTTGCAGTTTTCAAAAACCTGTAAATAAAACATTTTGCAGTTTTCAAAAACCTGTAAATAAAACATTTTACATTTTTCAAAAACATGCAAATAATACTTTTTGCACATTTCAAAAACATGTAAAATAAAACATTTCCCACTTTTTTCAAAATATGTAAATAAACTATTTTGCACTTTTCAAAATCAAATAAAGTGAACAATTTAAACATTCTTAAACATGCAAATACAACTTTTTAGTTTAACAAATAAAACCTTAATTAAAGTCGAAATGGTGGTTTTTGTATGGAAACAAATTGCTGCCTGAAAATATTTTCTTCGTCCGGCCCTGTATGTAATAAGCAAAAATATCCAATATGCTACACAAAAATTGTATCTAGTATACTGTGTTCAACAGGGCAAACATGAATGCATGTCAGTGAATTTGTTAATAAATAAGTTTATTTCTCTCTCTATCACCGCATAGCCTCTAAAAGTGGACCGTGGACCGTGGATCCCGTCTACAATTCAAATTCCGACCTCCCAGACCCCAGACCCGTCTAAAATTACAGACCCACTCTACTATTACAGGCCCGCCTGCTATTACTGGAAATACGGTATATTAAGTACCTACACTAAATTATTTGATTATTTCGTATTTTGTGTTACAGCCATCTCACTAAACACACGGCCAGACCAAACTGCACTTGCACTGTTGACTGTCCTCCACAACAATCCACATTTTAATACATGCACATTTCAAAAAGATGTCAATGAAACATTTTGTAGTTTTCAAAAAACAAGTAAATAAAACATTTTTCAACTTTCAAAAACGTGTAAATAGAACATACTTTTCAAAAACTCCTAATTATTAACATTTTACGCATGTTCATCATTTTGTTCTTATGACATATGTATCTCATTTTGATTCGAGCTTAAATTGGAAATAGGTCATTTTGGTTCTTCACAGACGATTTACGTGTTTGTTTTAATCGGTAACAATACTGTAACCGCCAAAATCGGCAAAAAGTTTACGATTCCTTATGTACGCGCATAAATGGATCTGTTGTGTGGTGCTCGCTGCTGACTCTTTCAATTTTAATCTGTAAGTGTATAACGTCATTGACTCATTACGGGTTGTGTTCCTTAGAAGGCATGAATAGCAGAAATATGCTGATTTAAATTTCCATAAAACTCATTAAATTTCGGAGTATTGCAAGACAATAAATTAAACTTTCGAGTTAAATAATGTGGATTTTTCCGCTGTATAAAGTTTAGTGTTTCTATTCTTGACAATCTTTATTAAGTTTCTTTTAAGTTTTGCTTTTTCCATTTTTTTTATCATAATTCTCAATCGTACATCTCATTGTACATAATTCTCATCATACATTTTCTACAAACCAAAACATTTTTACTTTATTTTTTTTTGTTCTTGTTCGAGCACACTACAAATTAAATTTTGAACAAATGATAATTGAGACAGACGCGCGGAGAAAAATACTAAAATAACAACATGATGTACAAGTATAACACTGACTTAGACTTGACTGATTCAAACAATACGTGTACGTACGATTAGTAAGTAATAAAAACTATTAGTTGATGCAGTTACGATTTTTGAAATATTCAAATAAAAATTAATTCAGGTTGTAGTTTAAAGTTCGTCCTTTTCTTCTGTTGGAGGAGGTGCCCCTGCACCACCCGCACCACCACTTTGTTGATATAATTTGGTAATGATGGGTTGTACAATGTCTTCTAACTCTTTCTTCTGTTTCTTGTAATCGCTGAAGTCTGTCTCTTGATTAGATTCCAGCAATTTCATTGAAGCATCGATTGCCTATTATTAAGTTACAAAACAACAAGAATTTTTAAATTTTACTCCTTGTTGAAAATTAAGTCAATGGCTTCCTATCGCCTGTGAAAAACCAAAATGACCCATATCCAATTTGAGCTAGAATCAAAATACGCTATGTCATATAAATAAAATGAGAAACATGTGTACCATGGTAATTAAGAGTTTTTGAAAACTGTAAAATGTTCTATTTACATGTTTTTGAGACGCGTAAAATGTTCTTTTTACGTGTTGTTTTAAAAGGTGCAGATTGTTCTATTTACGTTTTTGAAAAGTGCAAATTGTTGTATTAACGTGTTTTTGAAAAGTACAAAATGGTGCATTTACATGTTTTTGAAAAGCGTAAAATTTTCTATTTACGTGCTTTTTAAAGGGTGGAAAACGATCTATTAACGTGTTTTTGAAAGGCGCAAAATGTTCTATGTTACGTGTTTTTGAAAAGTAAAATGTTCTATGCACACATTTTTCGAAAGTGTAAAGTATTCTATTTAAATGGCTTCAAGACATGTTTCAATATTTTTGTAGATAAAAGATATTGTTTTTAGCTAAAAATGGATATGGGTCATTTTGCTTCTTCACAGACGATATGTATATTCTACATAAATCCTAATTTAAGTATATATGACTGAATTCGAAAATACTAAAATACTCACCTCTTCCATTTTAGTCTTATCATCGTCACTCAACTTAGCTCCTAATTTCTCCTTATCTCCAATTTGATTCTTGAGAGAGTAAGCGTATGATTCTAATTCGTTCCTAAGCCTCAACCTTTTCCTTCACCTTCTTATCATCTTGAGCAAACTCCTCAGATTCCTTAATCATTCTCTGGATATCATTATCATCAGGAGTGAGACGATTCTGGTGATTGGTAATGGTAATCTTTTCCTTGTTTCCAGTTCCCTTGTCTTCCGCACTCACTTGAAGAATGCCGTTAGCATCGATTTCAAAGTTAACTTCAATTTGTGGAACACCACGAGGTGCAGGTGGAATGCGGGTCAAGTCGAATTTTCCAAGGAGATGGTTATCGTTGGTCATGGGGCGCTCACCTTCAAAGACTTGGATGGTCACAGTGTGTTGGTTTTCAGAGGCAGTTGAGAAAATCTGAGATTTCTTGGTTGGGATGACGGTGTTTCTGGGGATGAGCTGGGTCATAACTCCACCAACGGTTTCAATACCCATAGTTAAGGGGTTGACGTCGAGCAAAAGTATATCACCAGTATCTTGGTCACCACTGAGAACACCAGCTTGAACGGCCGCACCATAGGCAACAGCTTCATCAGGATTGATACCTGTGAACAAAAGAATAAATTTCATAAAAGTTTCTTTGATACATATTATATAGATAGTAAATTATGGTACCCAAGTCTACTAAATCAAAATGTAAGGGAAAGCAATTCGCTGGCCGCTGGAAGGATCAAATTCGTTTCCTTCCACTTTTCGCTGAAAGCAAATCCGTGTCCATCCACTTTTGATTTAAATGTGAGTTTTAGATGACCTTTTTAGAGTAACATGGTTTTGAAAAGTGCAAATTGCTCTAATTGCATATTTAAAAGCGCGAAATGTTCTAATTACGTTCGTGATTTTAAAACGTGCATTGCTCTAAATTCATGATTTTTAAAATTGCAAAATGCACTAAATACATAATTTTAGTTGTGAATTGCTCAGACTTTGTAATTTTAAAAATTGAAAAATGTTGTAACTGCATAGTTTTAGGTTGAAAACGAATCAAACAACATGATTTTGAAAAGTGCAAAATGTTCTATATTTACATGCGCTTTTGAATAATATTGGTAGTTAAAGCTTTTTGCTTTTCTAAAATTTCATATTTAGAACGTTTTACACTTGGTAATATTTTGCAATTAGAACGATTTAAAGTTTTCCAAACATTTAATTATTAAAACATTTTGCACTTTTCAAATTCATGTAGTTAGGTAGATTCGTTTGAATCCTAAACCATGCAGTTTGAACATTTTGCGATTTTTAAAATCATGAATTTAGTGCATTTTGCAATTTTTAGAATCATGAATTTGGTACATTTTGAAATTTTTAAAATTTAAAATCATGAATTTAGTGCATTTTGCAATTTTTAGAATCATGAATTTATTGCATTTTGCACTTTTAAAAATCATGAATTTAGTGCATTTTGCAATTTTTAAAATCATGAATTTAGAGCAGTTCGCGTTTTAAAATCATGAATTTAGAGCAGTTCGCGTTTTAAAATCATGAATTTAGAGCAGTTCGCGTTTTAAAATCATGTAGTTAGAACCATTCGCAGTTTTTAAAGCCATATAGTTAGGACGTTTTGCGTTTTGAAAAATGCAATTAGAGCAATTTGCACTTTTCATTACCATGTTACTATGAATTTGCCAGCTAAAACGCGTATTTAAATCAATAGTGGAAGGACACGGATTTGCTTTTAAGGTGAAATGGAAGATAGCGGATTTGATTCCAGCAAAAAAAGTGGAAGGAAACGGATTTAATCCTTCACCAGCGAATTATTTCTTTTACTTTGACTGGGTTCCTTCCCGTCAAAGAATTCCTTGATCAAAGTCTGGATTCGAAGGAATACGCGAAGAACCTCCAACAAGTAACAAGTACAATTTCATCCATATCTTTCTTTTTCATGTGAGCATCCTCGAGTACCTTCTGGACGGGCTTCATGAACGGAACAAGTCCATGTTCAATTCTTCGAATTTAGCACGGGTCAAAGTTTTAGAGAAATTCTCTCCGTCAAAGAAGGATTCAATTTCAATACGTGTTTGGTGAGAGCTGGAGAGGGCACGCTTCGCCTTTTCCACTTCCCGACGCAATTTCTGAACAGCACGGTTATCCGTCCTCACATCTTTGCCCGTCTTCGTCTTGTACAACTTAATGAAATAGTCCATGACACGTTGATCAAAATCTTCACCTCCCAAGTGAGTATCACCATGTGTAGCCAGGACTTCAAAAACTCCATCGTCAACAGTAAGTAGAGACACATCAAAAGTACCACTACCCAAATCAAAGACAAGGACGTTCTTCTCCCCGTC
>JAQFZE010004621.1:0-11065 GCA_034695245.1 Dicyrtomina saundersi | reverse complement strand
TTTTTTTTTGTTATGTTTTACAGGAACTGGATCTTCATGGTTGTCCTAAACCTTTAGTTTTCATAATACATACTTTCCTATCAGCCAAAATTGCCAGGTTGGGCGTGGTAGCGTGACACGTTTAGCTTCCCCCAATCTGTCGCCAAGTTTTCAACTTCTCACATTTTTTTTTCTCTCTTATTCTTTTTTGTTTCGCTCCATAATATTATGTACTCCATTAAATTTAAATACGGGTAGATATATTCTACTACAGAAAAATTGTATATATACCTACCTACCTTACCTTTAATAATATTATTGTTTCGGGTCTCCTATGGTTATATAATAAAACTATATATATAATAATTTGCCCTTTTTTTCAAAAAACTATAAATACTGTAAGATACATAGAGAGAGAGAGAGATATTGTTTGAATCCATTAAAATGTAAAATTGTAAAGTATTGTTCTACTTCCACCTTTATAATGTAAGATGTCATTTATAAATGTGTGAATTTCCCAGCAGCCCCATATTATTATAGCATCTACAAACAAACAAAAATAGTAAAGAAAAAAAAATAGTAATATTCGATTACTATATATGAAACTATATAAGCGCAATTTTATTTTAAGTTCCTACCATCCCAAAAAAAAAAGTATATCTATATAATAAATTATAATGTAATCCAAAAATATCCACAACAAAAATCAAAATAATAGTAATAATGAATAAGAATAATGTAAAAGAAATATTTAGACATAGTAATAATACAATTTTAAGGTTTATATTATATACTATATTAAAGTACATAGTTAAATAATAAGAAATACGTTATATTATGTATAATTAAACTGCAATATTTTGAGAAGCTAAAAATACATCACTAAGTGATTCTGAATGTCTGAGACTATTTACAAGAAAAAGGTTATAAGACAAGTGATTCCTGTGTGTAAAGAAAAAATAAATCTAAGTTTATATAGAGTTACCTATATAATGTAAAAGTAGAGTGTCAAGTTGTACGTACGACGAAGAAGAAGAAAAAAAAGAATCAGAATAATTTTTATGTTTAAGGTAGATTGTAGAATTTAAAATGTTTTTTTTTTGTTTTTGATTTTTTTGTTTTCGAGTTTTTTGTTTTGCCACTTTCCCCTTTATATATTATGTATTACATTATGTTTATGTTCCTATATTTGTGTAAACTCCTACGCGTTGACGTTCGCCATATAATGATGATGTTGTTTTATCTTCGACTATACTGACTACTTACCGTATAGATCTTTCTATATAATTATTACAAAACTGTAGACTGTAAAGACTGTAGACGTTAGTATAGGTATATAGGCTCCATGTAGTATAGGACATATAATAAGGTTTAGTATAAAGTACAGTAGCAAAGCTTAGGAAATAAATTATCTCATCACATCACCACACCACTCAACTGTGAATAATTGTAATACTGTGTAGAAGTGTAGTTCAAAAAAATATATTATTACAAACGACAGCAGTGAATGAAATATAGGGGAATTTATTATTTGAAATTATTTTTTTGGGGTATTTACATTTTACGTTACAATATTCAGATTCAGCAGACTTGAAGTTAAAATTAAAAGAATAGTAATAGCGGTTCTTAATCGTGGAAATGATTTACTAAGTAAATATGCAAGTGTAAATTTGTTCTTGTTATGTAATGATTATTATAGACAAAAATATTAGAGAAAATTAAGCATTCAGGTTTATTCTAGCTTTTTTTTTCGTCCCCTTTTTTATTTTAGTTTATACTATATAGTAATTTTGATTTTGATCTGTTATGTCTATGTCTGCCGTCTATGCCTATAGGGCTATATTTACTTATAGGTCTATTTCTGCTATTCTATATCTCTCCAGACTTTCTGTTTTTGTAGCTCTTTTATTTAGATTTAAAGTTATTATTCTGAGGTAATTGGTTTGGCAGCGTGAGCGAGAGAGAGAGAGGGAAACGGCGGAACTCGTCATAAAATAATAATCATTCAGAGGAGCTATGTTATTTTTTAATTTGCAGACTAATATATGGATGTATACTATTTTACTATAACTATATAGTTGGATGCTTACATGCATATTTAATTTATTTATGCACGAATCGAATTACGAAAACATTATCATTCTACATTTAACAATTTTTCGTGTAAAGTACATCCTTCAGTTTCTAAAACTATTTTTTTTGTTTCGGTGACTGTGACTGTGGGAGGAAGAAGCCTATTAAGCAAATATTCGAACGAAACCATTCTATATACTAAAAATACTATAAAATAAACCTGTAGTACCTATACTATACACCTACCTTAAACTAAAATTAGATTTATAAATTATGTAATTTATACTTTGAACTATTAGCAATTACTTACTACTACGCCCACATAAATAAAATTATATTGCTATTATTATTGTTATCAAAAATGTATTTTTTTGTTTGTTTTATTATTCCAAAAATAATAGTAATATCATGTTTGTCCTCTGGCTGCTCTAGTTTCTAATTAATTTGCAATATTGTCTTAATTTTTCTTAATTGAAGTCAACTATGACATTATATGAATTATTTCTGGATCTGGGAGGTGTCTATATCACGTATAAATGCTATATAACTAATACTATATATGTAAATGACAGCTATAATTATGCAACTAATGATATTATAATTAACTTACCTACATTTAAATATATAACTATATATAAGTATGTTATGCAAAATCATAATCATAATTTATACCTATTCCTATGTATATCTTGTTTCTTTTTCGCTTTCAAAAGACCTCTACGGTTAGCATGATGTACGGCACGGGATTGGGGCGGGTTTGAATTTATGACATTTGAACAGTTTCAAGTACGTATTAAAGTAGAAGCAACATTTTGTAATTTATCATGTAACTTTCATCAAAAATTATGAAGCAGTTAAAAGTATAGCTTGAGGGGCGGAGGGTTGTTAAAAAAAATTGAACTGTGAGTGTTATTGTTATTGTTACGTCTATTTATGTATAATTGCCTGTGTATCTGTATTGTATTTGTACTGTGTTTGGTAATTTGGTATATTTCCTGTGTGACAACATATGACATACCTAAAAGTATGAATTATTTATGCTACAATCTCCAATATCAAAAATAATTTTATATAAGCTACAAACTACGTAATTATATCAGTAGCAGATTTACCTAGAATCTAAAATAACTACGTAATGTATTAAAAAAAACTGCAATCATGACTAACGATAAGAAATTAAAACCGGGTGATTTCCTCATACTTATGATATAGCTTTTGAAATTGAATTATAATAAAGCGGGTTAATAACATGTGAAGTTAAAGAATACAAAGCTCGATTTCGATTATAAGGATTGTGGTAATTTTAAGGCTAGCAACTATTATTATGGATTATGGATATCAATGTGTAGAATATAATTAAGTTAATTAGTAAATTAGTTCACAACACTGCACTGGGTTGGTTGGGGGGGGGGGATAATAGAAGGGTGGAAGATTAGTAAGGTTAAAAATTACTACTTATAAATTATACTGTTTAATCAATAGTTTTTATACCCGCACCGGAACCGGAACACACTTATTGACTGTTGACTGTTGTAGTAATAAACGTGAATGTGTAGCTATAAATGCGCAAAAGACAAAGACAGCAATTTAGTAGAATTTTTAGACTTAATATTATAACAATTATAATTTTCCTATTTATTGTGCATCTTTTCAATTATTAGAAAAAAAATGGTTTTTGAGGTAAAACCACTTGGTAACTGGTGTAGCTTTGTAACTTTGAAAATTCTAACTGCAACGATATCTATATATATAGTAATAAAAATAATGATAGGAGATAGGACTACATAATATAGTGGTGTGTATGTATGGTATAAAAAGTAATACAGATATTTGATTTTGAATTTTAATGTGATTCTATTGTATCTTGTATTGCTCTATCTATCGGTATCGGTATCGCTATACAAAATTTGTGCTCGTGCTTTCAAAACATCGTTTTTGAAGTCTTCTTTTTTTATGTCTTGATTCTCTTGATTATGATGTCTGTTCTGTGCGGTGGAATAGGAGGAATCGAAGAAATCGAAATCGAATGAAGTGAACCTGAATGAATAGGAACAACAACACAAAAAATATAAAAGTAACCTTTTTTACAATGAAAAAGATATACAACATGTATTTTTATTTTAGAAGCCCTCTCACACGACCGTGTAGCCCTCTTCTATACCGCTCAGTCTGACTCCTCGTAAAAGTTGTGTCATAAAAGAGCGGGGAGGGAGGGGGGACACGGGTAATTTCTACCACCCTGAGTCCTGAGATAATCATAAAAATGTTTCATGAATGACTTGTTAGAAGTTAGGGCATTAGCGCTCACGTTAACTTCAGGGTAGGAGTACCTAGGGAGGAGACTATTTCACCGGGCTCGACTCCGACTTCCACTTCGGTATCGGTGTCGGTCTCCGCAACACGTACATGTAATGAAAGACGAGGTGACGTGTGTGTAGGTTTTTCTTTGTAGTTCTTTTATAAATTATTTACTCATACTTTATAATGTGTGGGTAATATATATATTATTATGTGCATGTTATAACGCACACGGTGTACTTCTTGAAGGTCTTTTGTAACGGCGTTGAAGAGTTAATACTAACTATATAGGTTCTCAAATTATTGTGCAAATTCAAACCTACTCTTCCATTTGTTGTAGATTTTGACAAAAGTACATAGCTTTTACTTCTAATTACAAAACTTTTGTGCACTCCGCTCCGGCTCCGGTTCGTACTTTTTTTGCAAGTGCAAATATTACGGTTCTACACGTGGGGTGGAGATTGTGTATTTTGCCCTTTCAAAACGGCATAGTAGATATTAGAATTTAAACTGAAAGTACCAGGTGTGTTTAAAAATAGGGTATCTTGAACTTTCAAAAAGGTGCAAATACGGTGTTTTGCACTTTAAAACGTTGCAAATGTTATAATTTGCACTTTTTTCAGGGTAAAAAAACCTAATTTCGCACTTTCAAAAAGGGTCATCTACTGCAATTTACACTGAAAAGAAGGAGCGAATTTTAAGGGTTTTTTTGCACTTTTTTAAAAGCGTAAATATTAAGATTTGCAATCTTTCGAAGTCCACATAGTTACTATATTTTGCACTTTCAAAAAGACGGAATCAAGTTTTGACTTGAGCCAAGAAAACATTCTAATAAATGTTGCTTGTTTCCATTCTTCAGCTTCAACGACGATACCTATAAGACCTTCAAATTGCATCTATAATATACATCCTCTTTAATTATATTTGTATCCTAGAAATTCGATTTCGAATTTTATTTAGTTTCTTTTTAAGAGACTCCCCCCTTGACTTGGACTTGCGGGGGGACATGGACTGTGGAACTACTGACTGGGACGAGAGCGCTTTATTAGAGTAGCAATAAGAACAGACACAGTCTACTCTGCTACACAGACAGAGTACAAAAAATCTCCAGGATAGAATTTCATTGTCATTTATACACGAGTTACTTTTGTAACACTATGCTTCTTCGAGCAACTCTCTCAAAGTAAAAGTCTAATCGTAAAGTAGGTATCTGTTCTATCAAATATTTATATTTAATGTCCAACCTGAGTTGTTCAGCTTCTCTGTAGGTTTTTTTTTTATTATATAGAGGAAGCGAAAAAAAAATATTTTCTCCTATCGATTTATCATTAGATGCACGCATTAGTCCACTATTAGCCAAGTCATAGTGGACTCTCTTCTCCTGTCTCTGTCTATAGTCTCAGTCAGTCTCAACACTATGCGCCTATCTAGGTACTTTTGGCTCGGTTCGGTGTCGGCTTCCGTTTCCTTTTTTCGGTTATATATAGGGCAGAAAAAAAAGTAAACGATGACAGAGCGACAGCTCAGCTATATAATATGTAGTAGGAGAACAGTATATGGAATTATATCCAAGTGAATTACATATTACAGTGTTCGAAAGTCGAAAGACGAAAACGTATGCCTCTAACAGGATATCGACATGGGCTGTAGCTAGGGCCCTATCTTTTCACAAAGGTATAATATGATTATATTACCTCCTTTTTGTAGGCCCCTAACTATAGGGAGTCAGGCAGGCAGTCTCAATCTCATCTTTTTTCCATTGCATTCTCCTCTCCAAAAATATGTAGGTATATGCTCCCAGTCCCGGTCCCGGTCTGTCCGCGTCCTGCTGTTCTAAGTGAAAACAAAACATAAAATACCCGGGATTGAAATCAGTCAAGTCTTGTCTCTATAATATCCTGTCGTATCCACCAAAACTACATTGGTACTTACATGCTTTCCTTCCATTCGGCTGAGCGACTTCCAATCCGACTTCACTTGAGCATAGTCCCACGATCAGACTCTCACAGTCAGTCAGTCAGCAGTCAGAGAACATGTAGGGAATCCGAAAATTATACGTTCCAAAGTTGTAATGTATATTTACTACATATCATATACATAGT
This sequence comes from Dicyrtomina saundersi, assembly GCA_034695245.1. Classification (NCBI taxonomy): domain Eukaryota; kingdom Metazoa; phylum Arthropoda; class Collembola; order Symphypleona; family Dicyrtomidae; genus Dicyrtomina; species Dicyrtomina saundersi. The sequence goes on along the minus strand of JAQFZE010004621.1, from coordinate 4,613 downwards.
CTCTTCTCACAAAAAAAAGGCACGAAGACGAAATACAATAGGCATCTCATTGTCAACTTTACTTCTGTAATAATGATACTTATGCATTATATTGTAGCTCCCTGCCTACTTTGGTACTTGTCTTTTTTTACCCTAGAAAAAAGAAAAAATGCAATCATAAAAAAAAAGTGAGCCTCAAAAAGGAAAGGCAAAATCAAGTCTGCTTCTGCTAATAGTGAGGTTCGCGGTATTATTCGACTAAAAAATGCTAAATTCATATATACCTATATGTAATTACGTATGTAAAATCGGAGCCAGAACCTAATCATAATCAGGCGTAGGCTAATAAGAAAAAAGCGATACTAATGAGACGACGGGGCATGGGAAGTCAAGAGAAAATATGAACTGAATCTGTTTCACGAATTCACGAGCGATAATCTAAATCTTGTTCCATACAAAACTACAAACACAAAAATCACCAACATGCTGCTAAACAAAAAGTTGAACTTGTTTTTGACCTTTTCGTTTTTGTTGCGTTTTCCAAACTATAGCATCGCAAGTATTTCTGAAATAGTAAAACTTTTTCTTGAGGCATTTCCCAAAATTGGAAATGAGAAATTGAATTGAACGTTTTTTTAAGATCAAGGTTTAAAATTTGATTAGTTTAACTGTTAAGACTTGTAGATAATGTGGTTATGACGTTGACAGTCTTATCGTTAGTTCATAGTTCTTGTTGTTGGTGTTGGTAAGATTGTTAGATTGAAAATTGACATTTGAATCGATTGAGTGTTTTTGAGCGGTATCTTGCAATTATTTTATACTTTATACAAAAAAGTTACAAGGGAGTTCTTTGTAGAGTAAAACTAAAAAATAAAATAAATACATAAAAAAATAAAAATAAATGCTGAAATCAAATGGAACTGTGTGCCTTCTAATTTAAAAAAATATAATTGTTAAAAACTTCTACATTGAAAAAAATGGGAGGAGGGTGAGAACTATAGTGCTATATAATATGTGTATGTTATATATGTAATTTTATCCTTTATGATTTACATTGTACAGTTAACTCTCATTTAATTAAAATAACTGTAAACATCTATGCCTATAAAAATGTATGTGTAATAAATACTTAAGAATGATAAATGATATAGCATTATAAGGAGTAAGATTGAGTACACTATCAATGTACATTGCTTTTGTACATTAATTTTAATTTCTAAGTTATAGTTAAACCAAAAAATCAAAATCAATGACTACTACCATTTCCCCTCTCTCTTTGGAATCATTCATGAAAGTCGTGTGTACGATTAATATAATATATTATATGGATGTAAGGTAATTTTAAGAGTTAAAATCAAATAGCCTAAACTATACTATCAACTATTTACCTAGTACTTCACTACTCACTTACAGTTTTAGACTAGACATACTTTATCTGTAGACTGTAGACGATACTATAATATAAAGTCATATAAATTACTGTACGGATTACGGATATGACTAATATGACAGCAAAGCAAAGGTATATGCAAAAAACTAAAAAGAAAGAAACAACTGAAATTGTCAGGAGTATAATATCAAAACATAACTTAATAAAAATCAAATCAATACTTGATCAACGTAATATTATGTTTAAAAAAAAGAAAAGCGAGAGGCAAGAAAAAGAATATGAATTTACATAATCACATTAGTAACTAGTAATTATTATAATGTAATAAGGATATAGGGATATAATTATTATATAGTGCTATTTGTAATTCAAATAAATAACATAATTTATATGAGCAAAATATATGCTAACATGTTTCTAAAATACGTTTTAAGATTTTGTTATTAAATTATTGAATGGTCTGTACTACTACTACTACTACTATTACTGCTACCGTTAATTGAATTCGCAAAACACATCCCAGCTTTGGAGTAATCAAAATCAAAGGTCAAAATCAACAAGTTGTTTCTGTGGTTTAAAAGTATTACTAGGAACAGGGACAGCACACAACAAAACAGAACCTCTTGGCTATAATAAAATTCAAATTAAATTATTCTTCAGTCGACAAATCAAATTAGTGATCAAAGAACCACGAGAAAGAAAATTAATGAAATAAATTGTAAAGGTTTCAGCCGAGTACTTGAACTTAAAACATAATAATTATTACATCAGTAGATAATTCAAATTGCATGGTGTGTGAACCCAATTCTGCTTCATGAAAATGTCTAAAATGAATATGTGTAACCCAAGAACTTAAACTCGTATTATCATCAAGGAAAATGCAGTAGCCCTCACAGTTCAGTTAAACTGGTTAACCGTAGGTATTATTATAAATACAGCCATAGTCATGCAAAATAATGTGTATTACTGTAATTTCCTATAGGAGCGTAACTAACATCGGTCTAAGTACATTTTGGATTCACAAGAAAAAATTAATATGAATAATAATAATTGACAAAAAATTAGACAGGTTCTAGTATAGAATTATACAAAAGTAAAAAAAAACAATGTTAGTTCTAGTTAATTTAAGATCGATATTGATATTTGTTAACGTATTTTCTATGACTTTTAAATGGCTGGAATGGTACAATATATTATATTAAAAATAAATAAAAATAAAAACATAATAGAAAAGTAGTAACCCTTCCTAAGACTTGTGACAGTTCAAAATGTTACTACTGAGAATCAATTTATCATAATTAATTAATTACATATTTCTACTATTTCAAAACAAAGAAGAGAGTAAAATTAGACAGTAGCACTTTATGCGTATATGTATAACTCCTACTGCTAATACATATGTGAAAGGAAACAACACTTGAATTATTATAAAAATTTAAACTTGAGGGAATAAATAAAAAAAAGTGCTGCAATGTTGTAAAAACAATTACAAGAATATTTTGTTGTGTTTGGAAATTTTCAATGATTTATTTTTTTTTCATGTCACTGTCTACGTACTTTACATTCACAGAAGCATAAAATGTAGAGTTATAAAATAAATCACGAATATGTCGGTATAAAAAACTTACATTTTCCGTCACTTCACAGCAATTAACTTTTACATTTTTATACGAAACAAAAAAAAAATCATAATTATAGTTAAGACTGAAGGCAGACTGGACTCTCGACAGGGCATAAGATGGTAAGAATCAGCAGGAAATTTTTGGTTGTTGAGGCAGAAGAAGCCCGAACCTCCTCTTGATTATAATTCTCTCCCTAGAATATTTATCTTCTGGTGAGAAACGAGCTGCAAAAAATAATATTTCAATTGAAGCAAATCCCAGAACTTCAATATTATTGCAATTTGCATTACATAATACACACATGAGAACCCACTATCTGCATATGTTTATATTTATAATTTCAAAAAGTATTTGAAACTATTAAAATTACTAGCAAATAATTAGTCAATGTAATAACATAAAGCAAATCGTAAGCATATGTATATATCTTTGCTTACCAGGATGAGCCGACATCGTAGGTTTCCCTTGAAGATCCTCTTTCTGCAAAAATCAAAATTCAACTTTTGAAGCACTTGAATTCAAAATATATTACGTTCAAAATTGTTCTCAAATATTTTAGAAAAATTAAATAAGTTATTACGGATATGTAGCTCCATAGTTTATTGAAAACTAAGGACAAAGAATCAATATTCAATATTTGCTAGATAAACTTAAACATTAAAATCTTATGCTACAACACGGAGCACATGGCAAATCCTTTCACCTTTGTTTGGAAGAATAAACTTATTTAAAATAAAATAACCAACTTACCTTCAAAGTGTAAACTCGGTCACCCTTTTCGTTAGTATAGTACATTAAATGCATTTTGCAATTAAAATTGAAAAAAAGCTTGTGATTTTTTAAAAATTTTATTTAAAACTTGAATTTTCTCGAGAACTTCAAAAACACGGAGATAGACGAAAAACCGCATGTGACTAATATTTGAAGTAGCGCGCTTGGAGGGAAGCTACTTGAATGCGTCTCACTGAGCATGCGTTACCATTGAAAAAATCCTTCACACTGCCAATACAAAGCCAGGGTTGTGGAGGGATCCGTTGGGAAATCATCGGCACAGAGTTTTTGAACCGATTTCTGGTGTGTGTATTAAAGCCAGCAACTTGATTACATACAAAACAATAGAAACAAAATCTACCGGAGTCGGGTCGGGAGCCTTTGCTTTGCTGTCGTAGAGTAACGGCTTGAATTATTATTTCAAAAGGCTCGGGTAAAAACAAAGGGAGCTCAGTTTTCATTTATTACAAGTCACCTAAAAATAATTTCAAATTTGAATTGTGTTACTTGAAGTGTTAATTTACTTAATTTGCATTATACCATACACTGGGGTTTTTGTTATTTACTCTTTTGTTTATGTGTACATAAGTTTATAATTTTGTCTGGTCACTGACATCATTGTGTTTACAAAGTTTAACTGACAACTGGTATAGTTTACCGTGACGAGTTTAGGAACGGACGGAGACGGAGGGTAGTTCAACAAGAATATTCCTGTCTGTAGGCTGTTGCAAGTCTGTAAGTACCACTTTTAACAACTAACGAAAAGTTTGCAATTATAATATATTTTTTGTAAGAGTACTTGTAAAATTAATTCCTTTAAGTTTTTTCTCTTAACTCATATGACATTGACA
>JAQFZE010004620.1:0-11066 GCA_034695245.1 Dicyrtomina saundersi | reverse complement strand
AGGGTTAAAATACCAGACACAAAAAATAGTGGATAACCACTAACTGGAAGTAGAGTATAGTTTTCGGCTTCGGTGGGAGAGAGCGTATACATAATAATATAATTTTGATTGTGTATAGAATAGTACAGGATAAAAGGAAGGATACAGATAATGTATGAAGAAAGAGAGGTACACACTGAAAATGAATCCGAGTCTCAAGTCTGAGCCAGCTTTGAAAAATGAATAAGTTGTCGCGTGCGATGGGCGTGGGGTTTTTCTGGGCTGGGAGTCTCAGGTGGTTGGGAGGACCGCCTCCAAAAACTCGACTCATGGCAAGAGAGCTTTGAGAGAGCTGAGAACAACATCCCTATCTGTATCCTCCACATGACTCTGCCACACTTAAGTACTTACAACAACACAAACATCTCTCAGAGCTCCCCTCGACGCGGAAAAACCTGAGCTTCCTTTTTCGCCCCACACACAACCCTTGTCATTTTTCCATCCTTCAGAATTACTTACTCAGAACACAACTCTCCTTAGACAAACAGAGGAGTTGAGAGAGTCCGAAGGTATTCCAGAAACACTCATCAAAAACAAGTCCCCGTGGAAAGGCTCTCAACAGTTGTGATTCAAATCTCGTGTCCTTATAACCTTCTACGTCTACCCAGACCACGACCACGACCACGATCATACTAACTAACTAACTACACACGGCTCAAGTTTTTAGCACTCCTACATCATTCAATTTGTTATAATATATAGTAAATATATGAGTCAAGCGAAAGAGAGAGACTGGACGAGGAGATAGCCATGTGAACAATTTAAATCAAATTAAAGAAGACACACTTGATCAAGTGTATTTTCAAAATCATTATAGTCAAAGCTGTGTGGAGCATACGGCGGAGTTTTAAAGTGAATTAAAATAACTATAATAATATATACAAAATAAATCACAATGTTAGTGCCCCAGGATATGATGGCGGCTCAGTCCAAGATGCTCTACCAATTAAATAAATATTATGGAGAGAGAGTGCAAACGCGGAAAGGTGGGATTGCTAAAACAATTCGAGAAGTCTGTAAAGTTGTTCAGGATGTTTTGAAGGAAGTTGAGGTCCAAGAGCCTCGTTTCATTTCCTCACTCACGGAATGTAATGCCCGCTATGAGGGTCTGGATGTCATTTCCCCGACAGAGTTTGAAGTGGTTCTCTATTTGAATCAAATGGGAGTTTTTAATTTTGTGGATGATGGAACGCTCCCAGGTTGTGCTGTCCTCAAATTAAGTGACGGCCGGAAGCGTTCTATGTCATTATGGGTTGAATTCATAACCGCCTCCGGCTATTTATCCGCACGTAAAATTCGATCTCGATTTCAAACGTTAGTGGCTCAGGCCTGTGACAAGTGCTCATACCGAGACTCCGTCAAAATGATTGCGGACACGACTGAAGTCAAATTAAGGATTCGTGAGAGATTTGTCGTTCAAATCACACCGGCTTTCAAGTGCTCGGGTGTGTGGCCGCGGAGTGCAGCACACTGGCCAATCCCTCATATTCCTTGGCCACATCCAAATTTGGTAGCTGAAGTCAAAACTGAAGGATTTGACTTGCTTTCTAAAGAAAGTCTTTCCATGCAGGTGAATATTGATGGATATTTATAATAATTATGAATTTTTCTCTCGTTATTCTGTTAGTATATGAATGTACATAGACTATAGATACGCATATTTCCATCAAAAACTGAATCTTCAAAATACCCCTCTCCCAATCATTTTTCATAGGGAAAGCAATCTGCTATGGAGGGAGATGCGTGGGTACTATCATTTGCAGAGGCTGAGAATCGTTTGTTACAAGGAGGGTGTCGCAAGAAATGTTTAAGTCTTTTAAAGACTCTACGGGATCGTCACTTGGACTTACCGGGTGAGCTAAGTTAGTTTGCATCATTAAAAAAATTCTTGCATCCACTCTTGTAAAATAAATACACACAAAAAAATTATATAACATAAAAAGTAGCACTACAGCTTAACAGAAAAACAACTTTGCAGCTTGACAAGTTTTTAATGTTTACGACCGACGACTGACTGTAGCAGAAGTCAGTAGTAGTAGTAGTCGCAGTATCAGTGAATCCCAGACGGCAAATTAACAAGCTAATGCTAGAGCATATGGATTTATGCGACTGATAATCTGGTATGGGTTGTTGTGAAGCTCCTATAATAAAGTAATATAATGATTACAGGTAATCCGGTGACTTCTTACCACATGAAAACTCTACTTCTCTACGAGTGTGAGAAGCACCCGAGGGAAGTTGAGTGGGATGAACCTTGTCTTGGTGACAGAATAAATGGAATTCTACTTCAGCTTATCTCCTGTCTCCAGTGTCGACGTTGTCCACATTATTTCCTACCCAATCTAGACCTTTTTAAAGGGAAGTCGCCCAGTGCTCTAGAAAATGCGGCTAAACAAGCATGGAGACTTACTAGGGAACTCCTCACCAATACGCGCTCGTTGGAGAAGCTTTAGACGAAGTAAGAGACAACAAAGTAAGAGAGGAAAACCAAGAGAAAAAAAAGAGATTCTCTCTCCTTCCCTGCTTTTTTAAACCTTCCAACTAAATTAAATCAAAACCGGATTTAATGCAACTAAGAAGAAGAAGATTTTACAAGGGGGAAAGAAGTGTTATGGATAAAAAAAAGTCTATACATATAATTATACACTGACTTTTATTCAAATCGACGCCAGTCCGACATGATTCTTAAAAGCAAAAGTATATTGAGTGCGTTATAACCACACTTCATATCTAATTGTCATATATTAAACGACAACGAAATCCAAAGAAACACGCCAAATTCGTTATTAAAAATCGGGAGAAACTGTGACTCGAGAGATCTGGCCGAGATTTTACTGTAGAATAATAATTTTAAATCTCATTATTGCATAAAATAATAAGGAAAAACAAAATATGAGTTCAGCTTTAAGTTATTATATAGTGAGACAAATGATGAAAATCAACTCGTTCGTAAGGGGAACTACTAAACGGAAATTTTCCCTTGACTAATGTTTGCTAAAGAAACACACACCATTTAATGGTAGGATCACAATGACATGGAAAGTGTATTGTTTTGGGCAGTTGTACAGAAACATATTATAGAATTGTATTAGTTACAAGTTCCAATGATCTGCCGTTTTCCTATAATACAGTAGTGTCGCAAGTGGAAGTTACACCAGGAATACAGACCTTGTCCCGTGTGTCAATCTCGAATATACAATGTGCAAGCTTCAAGAAAAAAACATACAATAATATTGTTATTAAAAATAGTGTGGTGCAGTGAGTGTGTGTGTTTTTTTTCTGTGTGTATCTCTAGTAGTTTTAAAAATATAATTGAAGGGAGTTAATACTGTGAAAAGAATCAAAAATGAAGGAGAGTAAGATTATACAAGCATTGTAAAAGTGTTAAGGAGGATTCAAGTACTGTGTAAACTATATAACCAAATCACGTATAAACATACACTTCAAAGGTAGCTGCCTATATGTTATAGGTTACCAAGTACTAAAAAAAATACTCGTTATTCGTTATGTTCGCATGCACCTTTTATTCATGTAGAAAAAAAAACAATGTAAGAGCTCTTCGATAAATAATTACGTTAATTACAATATAAAAAGCTATAGCTATAATTATGAGACTCCCTCAACTCCTAAGTACTACTACTACTACTACTACTACTTAGGATACGTGAATAAAACTATTATATAAAGGTCAGAAAAAAAACAAAAACTTTCTATGCCATTATTTTATTTGAAAGGCTGCTGCTGCTCGGATTTGAATTCATATTTTTAGCGATTTTATTTAATCGAGCTTTGTACTGTTTAATCTCCACGCTAAATTGCTTTTGTTATAGATAATAGTAATAATAATAATAATTACTGTACCTTCTAATCTAATCTAATGAGCAGAAGAGATGAAATGATTCTCTACGAAATAAGTGAATTAAAAATATTAAAATTGAAAGTGTATGTTTTCCTTTCTACAAAAACAAAAATACATGAGTTGCCAAAAATTGTCATAAGTGCAAACTTTTAACTCTGAACTTGAGCGAACTATACGGAGAAGTTGTTACTAAATTGTTTCAATATTTCAAATAGAACATTTTCACAAGAAGTGCACAAGAATAAAAGAAAGATGTTACTTTTTGACAGAAGTAACTTTGAGTAGAAATACTATGCCATTTTTAGTACGATCAAATTATTGTATCTTTACAATGCATAAGTCCCATGCACTGCTCCCACAACTGATTTTAAGGCATTATACTAGGTAACAAGGGAAGTTAAGACAATAAATAAGAAAACCTTTAAACTCACAATCTAAATAGTACTTAAACGTGTAGATTCTAAAGTTGCGTATTCATTTTACAGAGATAATAATATTGAACTTGATCAGACCATACAATTACACAACCTAAATGAATTTCGTTGCAAACGCTATTGATTCTGTATTAAAAGTACTGACATAAAAACAACCCAAATTAAGTCCCTACATGCTCCCTGCTCGTTTTATTTTGCCCCACTGTATGTACCTAAAAGTATCGTTTAAATTAAGTAGTACTCGCTCCGGCATCGGTAATCGGCATCGGTATCAGTTTCATCAACACTGGCATTAATATTAATAATATAAAGGAACTACCAAAGCGAACAAATTTCGACTAACACTAACACTCCGTCACGCGAGTTTCAATGAATATATTACGTATATCTTTGTAATGCTCAGAGACAAAAAACTATAAATCGCAAAGGAAGAACACGGGGCTGGTTAGAACGGTTAAATAAGGCAATCAGAATCGGATCGGATGCGGTCCACGTGTCACTTTATTTCTACTTCATGCTCATAATTACTTAACAACCTCCAAAAATAGTAAATTTACTATAGACAAAGTCAAATGTGAATTTTGAATGCATCAACCTAAACACGTATCGTCAGCAAAGTGACATTAACAAGTTACCTTGCCTATAGCATCATACATATTTTCAATTTAAGTGCAGGAGCTATAGCTTAGCCGGTTACATTATTTTCAGAAACGCAACGAATTAGTATGTAATGTATACGATACTAAATTTTCAGGGTAATGCCTTCTAGATCGAAAACGAAATCCCTTTTAACTAACTTACTAACGTTAAGAGTTACACAAAATACTGGACATTTATAACTGGCTACATACAAGGGTGAATAATAACATCGAGTGTGTCCAGAAGTTATAATCTAAAATCGAAGGTATAGGAGGTAACCTCAAAAAGATCTTATTTCTGCAGGATTTGGACATTTTGTGAACGTTTAAAAATAGGTCGAACTAACATAGAAAACATTCACACGTTGCGTACCAGTACAAGTACAAGAGCCACACCGCGATGTAACTCGGGGATGAGTTTATAAATATGTAATGAAACCATTAGACGAGGATCATTTAGAGCACCCTATCCTCTATCGTAATCCTACCCCTCTCTCTCTCTCTCTAAATGTGTAGCAGAGGGAAGTAGAAAAATGCATCTATCTTTCCTACTTACTCCCGATTAGACAGTATTATGAGAGGATTTTTTTCCAGTCGAGAAGGTCTTGGAATATAATTTTATCATCATATGAGGAAGATGGTAAAAGTAAAGGGAAATCGAAAAGGGAAGAGACGGAGAGGACGGTGTAACTCTCGACTGAGACAAATTTTGCACCAGAGGGTTAGAAAAAATTCTGCAAAATAACTTGATTAGCATCGACCAGAGATAGAAAGCATTCGGAGTAATGTCCACTAATTCAGACAAATGGTTCTTGCGCTCTACAAATTGATTAAATATGAAGGAGGGGAGAGAAAGAAGCGGGCAACTTGGACTAAGAAATACTGTCTATATGTCTTTCGTTCCGCTCCGGAGCTTGAGAGAACGTTCCATGGGTGAACTGCCTCGACGACTCTCGACGTCAACCACCATCTCATTTCATGCATTATACCTCCTAATGTAATCCCATCATTCCTCCAAAGTCCGGATAAGAATCCACATCCACATCCCACCCTTCGCACATTTTCTCATTCAAACTCTCAATATCTCCTCCTTCATTTCTTAACTTGTCTACTTCCACCACCACTATCTAAAACTATGGTCCTGGTTCTGGTCCTGCTCTGGAAACTATCACAGAATTTCTATTCCTACATATATGCAAGTGTATATGTTGGAAGTACCTATAGCCTTCCACTTCTCTATGCGTAATAAACTCTGTTCCTATACCACATCACTATACTAACAGATAGTGATAGTAGTAATGGTACAACTACGACCCAAAATATATTTTGAAGGTGACTAGAAAACGCTAGAGCTTCACCGACTTGGTGTTTCGTATTCGTATTCGTAATCGTACTCAGACATTGACTACCTACACAAAAACAATGCTTCATGTTTCTGTCGGAAGTTGTTACCCCGAGACTCACAGCTGTGGTCTCCGACTCCAGTCCTCTAATAAATGTTCGAAAAAGGAGCGAGTGAAATTCTGTGTTAAACCCACAACAACACTGTGTAGAGACTCTGTGCTTAAGTGTAATGTGAGGTGATTGAGATATCAAACGAGAAAGGGCCATTAGATTCGCACCGGATATTTCAGCTCTGTGGATACCGCGTGGATTTTTATTTGCTTCGCTGACATTTTTCATCGCCGACGCCGACAACTCCACTACTACACCCCCATATGCATATATTTATGTAAAAGCCAAGGAACGAAAAGTATACATATTATTATGTCTCTTAAGTTGGTTGGAATATAATGTAATACGTATGTATACATTTTTATTTTCTAACGTCTGATCCATCCTACACACTGGAGAGAGTATAGACGATAGAAGTTGTAAGAGAGGAAACCTACTCACTCTGTCTGAGCGAATGAGGTTTTTAAAACTATATAAACTTGGGCTAACGTAGGGTTTACGTAATTAAGAACCCACGGGGGGCTGTGCATGTTGAAATTTGTCGACTCCAACTCACTTCCTTGTGGTGCCCCGACGACTCCGACTCTGACTATATTCAATCATGCAATTCCTGACATGCAAACATATTCTAAATCCAAATCCGCCATCCAAATTTCAAAAATTCAGCCGAAACAACCATCATCCGTACATGCCTACTTTCATCTCTCCCTCTCTCTCTCACAGACGGCTACGCCTTTTGCTCTTCGTTATTTTGTCAGAAATGTAGGATATTAACATATAAAGGCATAATCAAAATAATTTCTATGATCAAACAACACACAAGGAACGAAATAATTTGACATCTACTGCGGAGATGAAGGTTTATAGACCACGACGTCCACTACTCATGGAAGTTCCCATTCCTACACAACAAACACAAACACACACACAGTGTCCCAGTCAAACTGAGTGGATTTGAGAATTGAGAAATATATAATGTTTTTATTTTATATTCTAATGATATTACCGACTGAGCTGAGCTGAGAGGGAGCGCTCACTCCCCTCTTACGTCCTACATTTATGTGGAAAGGACTCAAATTTATTAGGAAATAACCAAAAGATAAAGTTAATATATTATTGTTATTTTTAGGTGAGTGGAATGCATGCATAGAATATGAGATAGCGAGATAGAGCCTACTACTCCTGACTGGTACTGGTAGTCTCGTCGTCGTCGTCGTAGTCGTGGCGATGACATGGTTATGGTGATGGTGCTGAGCTGAGCAGGGCTTTACTTTGACTTGGACTGACAATTTACACACGGAAAGTGCTATTACGTAAATAAGAGCCCAAGTATATATAATATTGTCCTAGCAAAAACATTTAAATGCAAGAAACTCATTAGAGTGAATAAACGGCTTCTTCAACAGCATAATGGAGTAGCAAATCACTTAACTCTACTCTTTGAAACGTCAGAAAACTAAGTGTCTAGTAAATACAAACAAAGTAACAACGCCTAATTTGACATGCAGAAGGAGTGATCGCCCTCATCTTTCTTGTCGCTGGCTGGAATCCAATACCAATTTCCATTCGTTCCCGTCAGGACTCTGAACTAGTAGTAGTAGCAAGAGAGAAACAGCCACACTATATAGCTATAGCTACCATGCCGCCAGGAGGTGTATGTATCTGTATATACTTATACCCTGCGAGACTCTGAGAAACCAAAAATGATCTTTGTCCTTAAATGAGCATCTATAAAGACTAGAGCCGCCTAACAATGAATTATCCTCCACTTTTGAACTATCCTAAAATGCGCAGTGAGACAGTCAGATGCGGTGATGGTGATGGGGATGGTGACTGAATGCAAAATTTGAATTTATTTTTTTTATTTCACAAACTTACTATTATACCTATACTCAAGTCCTGTCTTTCCTTTGATCTTGATCTTATAATTTATTTTTTCTCATTAATTCCTTATTACAATCTGTGCAATACGTCCATGTACATACTTTCAAGCCTAGCCCCAAACCATCATATACTGCATAATGTGCGCAAATTAAAAGGCATCGCAAAGTTTTAAACTGAATTAAAAATTATTCAGAGGTAATTTATATACATACATATTGTGGATTTGTGGGTGGAACAAGACAAACATTGAGAGATTTCCCCCGAATATAATTACACAACTTATATTTATGATTAAATATAAACGGGGATGTGGTAAATATGGGACTACATACAGCGAATGTTATTTTCAAAATGTCGGAAAATAATTTGTATAAACTTTCCATTCACCCCACTTGCCTTATTCTCCCACGACAATGACCAAATTGTCCTAAATAGATAAGAAATATGCTATTTGTATACGTACATACAAATATAACATAAAACATTTACACATCCCTTCTGGTTCATTGAGACTATACGGATACGGATGAGGAGATACAAAAAAAAACCCACGAAGAAAAACATTTGTTTTTAATGAAATACAGGAATATTGGAGTGTCACCATAACGGCAGTTAGAGTCACCAGAGTCTTTTGGAGACTGCTTTTACGGAAAAGTCTTGGGAGAGAATGAAAGTCGTGTGAGCGGAAGTATGCTGCCAAAACAAAAAGGGACATTCAAATTCATGGCCTTAGAAAGCAAGGAAAAGATGCTTAAACTCTATTGGATCTTAAATTCTCAACTCTCAGACTCTAATGGTGATATGATAGTTTATAGGTTTTTCCAATGAGAACTCTTCCCAATATAATGCATTCTCTCGGCCAAGAAGAGTAATGAGCACCAGGTGCACAGTACACTTCAAGTATAGGAACCTACACACACTTGATATTGTAGTCGAAATATTAAAACTAAAATATATTCGAGATTAAATTAAATTAACTTAATGTATCATCCACTACCAGCACCTTGTTATACTACAATAATAATCAGATGAGGGAGAAAAAGCTGCCGTAAATTATGTATAAATATCTGCATAAGAAACTCAACATAATTGGTAGGTACTACGTATTTCTGAATCACATTCCATCGTCAATCCTTTTTAAAATCAAAGTATAGCCTACAAAGATACAGAAACTTGTTATTTCTAATCTTAATTCCAATTCGATTGACTTTTTCTATAGAGACTAATGGCATTGACAGAATTAATAATGAAACATTTTACTTGAGCAGTGGTCTACATGGATAAAAGATGCCACTATACTACATGTAGGCATTACTATAATTTTACTATTTTGTTTGTGCAGGTATGAACATAGAGATGGTCAGGCAGAGAGTATAGAAAGAGAGAGAGATGAGACTTGTGCATACAACAATATAAATACAGAGCAACTAAAAATGATGTGACAAAGAATTCCATGGACTGGAACGAACCAAAACCTACTGATACACATCTTTTCAACACACACATGGCTTTCATCAGCCTAAGTAGTTTTTCCCCATCATTTCATGACTGCTCTCCACTTACGGCGACCATAAACAGACTGTTTAGTTGCCAGCAGATGAGCAGGCTGACGATGAAAATGAAACTGAGCCGAATAAGAGGCCCCTCGCGTCTATTCACTACCCACTCTTCGAGAGTACACTCTTCTGGAAGGACTTACCTTTTACATATCATCGTCGTCCTTTTGATCCTCTACAGGAATTTCATACAGAACGATACTCCCAATAGTTTTCATTCCAACCATGTATACGAACTGATTCTATAACACAGGGAACAGAACCCAAACCTACCTACCTAGTAGGTATGTATACTTCTCCATTTTCTATTTGTTACACACTTAGCCGTCCTGACAGAAATGTAACGAAGCCATTTCTAAAAGTTATGATCGACAATATACATTTGTTGCCTGCATAATGTACCTACATACTTTACCCATGTACACTGATGGCACCCCTAAGTTTAAATAAAACACTTTATGACTACACATAATCCTCCTGAACCTAATCACTCCATGCAAAAACCATTGCATTGGAATTTACTACACAGTCCAACCTCCTATAACCAATAATCTTGAGCTCAAATATATATAGATACTATATAGACATGAGGCATCTCCCACAGCAATTGGCCCCAGATTCTACAGATGCACGCTGAGGGAAAATGAGATCTAACATTTTTCAATTTCTCTAGACACTCCGTAGTAGGCCGGCACTATGTTTCCACTTGGATCGAACGCGAGTACATATTATTATGATTGTGTAAATATTGAATATTAAATACATAGCGTTCCTAATTATTCAAAGTATATACTATAGTCTTCGTGTCTTCGTGCGTTCCGTCGCCGTCTGTTCAATGTGATTGGGATTTGGACTTGGACTGTATTATGCTAAAAAAGCCCTATGAGTTCGAGTGAAAATATAGCTTCTGGGGAAAAATTATAACTATATAGCAAACATACTGAAAAGAGGATAATGTGACGACTTCAAAAGATTCTCAAAGGGAAGGCGCCGCTACACTCGTGTAACGAATTTTGATTTGTTGAGAAACCAGAGTATGTAATTATGATTATGATACTGGTGTCTATGATAAAATTTACCTGCTCGAATCAAAATTGACGAAGCCGTTCTTCAATACACAAATATGATATTTCATTGGCCCTCAGAAATTCATGCATTATGAATGAGAACGACATTATTTGTTACCTCACGCTACACATAC
>JAQFZE010004619.1:0-11066 GCA_034695245.1 Dicyrtomina saundersi | reverse complement strand
CTACAAAATAAGTAAAAGGACTAATAAAATTTAACAATGATTAGTTTTGGCAAAGTCTTTAAACAGTGGTGATTCCCCCTATAAAAGCACATGTGAAAGCCGTTTAAAACCCAGGGTCTCCCTCTACCATGACCATACTATGACCATACCACCACACACGCCACTGAAATTACCCTCAATCCGCCCGCCGACCCAACTCTGACCAAATTGGCAGAGAGAAACGTAAAATGTGAAATGGGTAGTCTCTCTCAATAAAAAGCTTGTGCCGGCCGGCCTTGCTGCTGCCTCACTCTCGTCCCCTTTAATCTTGAAGTCCGTGCATAATAAACATGCCGGCTTGACGCTCTTGCTAAATATGGGACACTGTGCGAGAGGGCGAGAGAGAAGAATCCCATGAAGAGCAGTATGTACACAATTTAATCCAATTTCCATCAAATTCCTAGTCATTGGATCCTGTATTATTTCGGGCTTCATATGATTTGTCTCGCTCCTGTACAGATATACAAAAAAAACGCATAAAATTCCATCCTTCCTTCCTCCACTTCTAACTTGTGTACTATTTGCTCTATATATTTGCTCCGTCTTCCCTCAATTTTTACCACCATCACTTTGACTTGACACACACAGAGCACAAGTGCATAAGGTAACCGGGAGACTAACAGAACACAGACAGACACTAACGACGAGTGTTTATTTATGCCCATCACATTACATCGTGCGTACTCCGTCCCGGCATCATCAACATCACAGTCCCATAACATAGACATCGCCTTCTTTTCCTTTCCATTTTTTCCCTTTTCGCCCTTATTTTTGTTTCTGTCGTTCCTGTCCTTGTTATTTGTATTGTAATTTACAAGTGAAGTCAAAGGGAGAGAAATTATATTTCTGTTCATAACGCCAACATTTTAAATCCAGATTCCACAGTACCTAGCAACCAGGGAATAATTCCAGCTTCCAGCAGCTCCTATTCGTAAAAATATCTAATCTTGAATCGGGACTTGAACTTGGATTTCGGCTGGGAACAAAACTACAGACAAGAAACGAAAGACAGGGAGAGCTATAAAAAACTTTTTCAAGTAGGTACTTTTCTCCCATTAAATTATTATTAAATCTTGTTCTTTTCTGTTTTTAAAAATGTATTTTTCCTTCTAATAATTTTAATTTAAAAAAATCTTGTCTAAAACTACATACATATCACTTCGTTGACTTTGATTTTGACTTTGGATTTGAAATGAGCTTAGGAGATAGTTATCTGTCCTGTATCTATACAATATCTTAAAGATTTATCACTGCATAAGAGCTGACAAGTATAACTTGATAATCGTATGTAGAATACCATATCCATATCCTATATAATATGTAAAAGTAATGTATGTATAAATTGAACAAATTTTCTCTCCAGTTTTGCTTCCAGGAAATCCTGCTGATATAGAAATAGAAACAGACACACAAGACACAGAAGAGACACAAGTGCCATTATTGAATTAGTGTAAAGAGTCTGTCGGGATTTTGGTTCTCGCTCCCGTCGTCTGTACTCTCAGGTAAATTATGTCTGGAGGAAAAGTTGAAATGTTTCTGTGGGACTTTCACAAAAGTCTATATAGTGCCTTCCTTTCCCTATAATCTCCTAATCCTAACAACAATAATGTACATGTACTATAGGCTCAGCACTATGCACTCCAGGATGCACAGTCTACGGAATATGCAGCTGGAGCTGGGAAAATAACCGTATATAGTGGAACAAATATACGTGCATAATAAAAAATTGTATCAGTTTGTGAAGAGACTTTCCTCCATATGTCTGCCGAGTGAACACATCAACATTTCTTCATCCACACACGCAGCTTCCATCCTATATTTCCTATATAATTACATTAGTAACTGCACACAACTATATGGTCTATTATACGCGATATACGACATGTATATGATAGGTAAAATCGCTCCTCTACATACAGCAGTAAAAGTGAAGAGAGTGCTGATCTCATTTTCATTTCGCGGAGCAAGTTTCCAATGTGAATTTATGTGCGGATCGCCATTGCATAAATCACAGTGTGTGTTCCAATGACCCACCATCTACATATTTCATCCGTTCCATTTCCATTTCGATTTTGGTTTCGACCTTCATTAGAGCATTCGAAGGGGAAGAAGATCCCAAAAAAAGGTTCCATTTACTATTGACTCCAACTCCAAGAAAAAAATAAAATAAAAACCAAGTTCGCAAAGTCTCCGCCGTCCTCATGTCCTTCGAGTCATATTGTCTTCTTCTAAGAAACCTTACTGTGGGGAAGGCTTTCTCCCTACGCAACAAACAACCTCCACTCCACACAGTCACACACTCTTTTTACATTCAAAGTCCAAAATTCTCTCATTTCCCAAAGTAACTCAATTTATTTCCTATTCAGTGTGTAGTTCATATTATGCTTAGATTTGGTTTTTTGTTTGGGTGGATCTGGCCAGTCGGTCAGCTGGAAGTCCGCAGTCAAGTCTGAGGGATAGTTCCAAACAACCTGTGAATGACATATCTCTCTGTATTACTTGAACGTTGGGAGGCGAAAGGAGTAGTGAGAGTCGTTGTCTTGTCCTTGTTGCCTCGTCTCCTTCCATTTGAAGGCTCAAAGATTCCAAATCAATCCAAAAGAAACCTAGAGGATTCAGAAGGATCCCAAGTCCAAAGAGAGAAAAAGAGAAAACAGAATTGACAACGTCTTCGTCTTCCCCGACTTTCCCTTTGCCTTGGTCTCTTTTGGAATCCAAAATCCAGATTCAGCTTCGGAGTCCAGAGTCCTCAGCCGCAGCCCCAGTGCAGTACAGTAGAGACATCGGCTCCCCAGCTGTAAGGCTCTTCATCCGCCAGCAGCACATGTAGAGACAGAAGGGAAGCCCAAGCCGCCGCATATTCACTGCGAGATCTGTGTCCCTATGTAGAGCACAGGCACAGGGACAGACGGTGTGTGTGCACTTATAAACCTAAAAGTATTTGATTGTATAGGACATACTTTGTTCTGAGGATTTTAAAGAATGACTGGAGGTAGTCGGAAAGGTATTCTCCGTCATGTGGAACCTGCCGACAACAATGAGGAAAATGAACTCGAGGGAACATCAAGAGAAAATAGAAGCTCTTCCCCCGTGGCCTCTATTTCAGAGGTTGGCTCTTATTCATTTTTTTTAATATCAACTTCAATCTTCCTCCCCGAACCCAAGCCCAACAAGCCTCTCACATTTCTCATATTTTCTCCCGCCTCCATTATACATATATGTAACATGTAGCCACACGTAGGTACACTTTTCTATTTAGTAGAGTGCGTATCTGTAGTTGGACTGTGGGACAGAGCACATATGTACGTAGATGAGTGAATTACAGGATGAAAAGAAAGCGGTACATACGTATGTGAAATGCACAGTGCTTTCACCTCACCTTCCTACTTTCTACTTTCTACATCTGTGCAACTGTATGTGTGCGCTCCTGTTTACTTTACATTTTCCCTCCACAGCTCCATGTATGCTTATCTATAATATAATCCGGACTGAAAATATGAACAGGAATAGGAATACGAACGACGAACGCATTACCTCACAATTGGAATGTAGTTTACTCTCTCTCTCTGTCCCCCAAAAAAATTCTAGACTAATAACTATTGTGTAGGCTAAATGTAAAAGTGAGAGTGGAAGGAGACGTACATAATGTGTAGGAGTAGGAGTGCGTCGTCAAATATAGCCAATTTTTCAAAAGCCTCCCCATCGAAAGCATCCCGTCCATGGGATTTTCCAGTAGTTGCAGGCAGAGCAGCCTTTCTTCAGCTCCAAAAGACTGCCTCCGCCTGTAACTACGTCGCTCTCTCGTAAACTCTTCATTATGTAATCATATTAAAAAAATTTTAATACCTTTCCATGACTCGAGTCCAAGACTCAACTTCCCTCAACTCACTTTCTCTCTGACGCCAACTCCCCAAACCATAAATTTATAACTGAATACAAATGAGAAGTAAAAGTGAAAGTTCCATCAAAAGTAGGAACTGGAGGTAGAGAGAGAGAGAGAGAAAGCGGCAGAACTGTAAAACTGGAGGGTTAGTGTCATCGTCATCATGATGTAGTTTTGTCTTATGTACACACAGCCCTTTCTTTGTAAAACCTACATAATCCATACATATGTAATTATTTAATTATTACTGCATAGATACATAATATTATGTGATATAGATACAATAACGTTTAGCTCCCTCCAAGTTAAATTATTCATATTATTGTTATTATAATTATATATAATAAAACCCTTTTTGCTATTTTGAGCCTACAAAGTAGGTAGAACATAGTACACACCTTGTAGATGTGGCAGGAATGAAAATTAGAGTGTTTGAACTTCCCGCCCAAAGTAAAACTTTAAGCTTTTGACATTTCTTCCAGTCAACTGTAACTGTGTAAAATTTTATACATAATTTTGAAGGTACTAACTAGTATTTAAAAAACGTAGCTTTAGATATCATCTTATAATGTTTTTGAAAAAGTTATTTTGATTTGCACTTTTAAAGCAAGAATCGTAATATAGGCGTTCGGTGTATCACATGTTGGATTTCTTGTAGAATTTAAAAATTCTGCAGAAGCAGAAATAATATTATTATATATAAAATATCGATCAAAATTCAAAGCATCCTATCTGTAGTTGTAAAAGAAAGTAGAAGTTAAAATGTAATTAGGATTTAATTAGCATTACTGTAACTTTTATTCTTTGTAAACAAAAGCAGTGGACGAGAAAAGTATTAAGAAGTTCTATATTTGAGTTAGCTGGAAGACTTTCCTGGGTTCACTTTTTATGTAAGAATAGGAGGAGATAGATAGTAGATTATGCATCTCACCAACGTCAAACGTTTACTTAAGATGTTGTGTCTACTCATGTCAGGTGGTATGGTGGTTGTTGGCACAACTGAGTTAGACTTTAGACACACACCTATACACGTAGGCACATTCAAATATAATAATATGGGTTAAGTTAACTAATTATATAAAGGATATGGATATATTCTATTATGACATATAAGATGTAATTATTTTGTTTCCTTACTTTTTTTCCCCTTGTCACCTTTTGCGTGGCGTGACGTGGCGTGGCATGGCATGGCATGGTCCCGGGCTTCCCATGACATATCCTGGAACGTGCTGCTCTCCATCTTCACATATATACAGACGAGAGAGAATTCCCCCGAAAGGAGAAGGACAAGGACAGGAAAGACGGGGAAGGTGGATCTAGATGATCTTTTCCCGTACATTGGTGAGTATGGGAAATATCAAATGCTCCTCACTTGGCTAATTGTTCTTCCTGCTTGCATTCCATGTGGGCTTCAAAACTTTAATCAACTATTCATGGCGGATGATCTTCCACATTGGTGTCGACTCCCTGAGATTCTTCACCAAAGAACCAATTTCACACTCGACCAATTAAAAAGATTGGCTCTTCCACAAGATCCCGTATGTTTCACTTGATTATTTCCTCTCTCACTTTCCCTCCCTCCCCCCTCACATCCTCCTCCTCTCTCTCTCTCTATGTCTATCCTGGAGTCTCTATAACTCTATACAATCTACTATCTACATGCACAGTTTCTTATTCTCACAGTCCCCACTTTCTCTTTCTATCATCTCTCTCACTTTCTCTCACGCGCCTTCACTTCACCTCTTTCTTTCTTTCTTTCTCTCTTTCATCATTCAGTCTCAGTTTTGTGTTCGCTCGGCTTTCTCCATTCACTTCCATTTCAGTATTTCCCTCCACTCTCACTATTGCCCTTTGCACTTCCTTCCTTTCACCATGTAGG
Source organism: Dicyrtomina saundersi (assembly GCA_034695245.1). Taxonomy (NCBI): domain Eukaryota; kingdom Metazoa; phylum Arthropoda; class Collembola; order Symphypleona; family Dicyrtomidae; genus Dicyrtomina; species Dicyrtomina saundersi. Next base: position 5,265 of record JAQFZE010004619.1, on the reverse strand, counting down.
CTATAGGCAGGCTGGCAATACTGGGACTCGTAGTACTACCAGGGGCGGATCCAGAAATATTTTCTGGGGAGGTTAATTCAAATTGTGAGTAAAGAATCAAATTGACCCATTTCCAAGGTAAGCTAGAATTAAAATGAACTACGTCAAAAAAAAAACTAAATGTGATAAATTCGAAAATTTATTGTGAGATTTTGAAAGTGCAAAATCTTCCACGTACATGCTTTTGAAAAGTGTAAACTGTTCTATTTATCTATTTTTGATAAGTACAAAATATTCTAATTACAATATTTTTGAAAAGTGCAAAATATTCTATTTACATTCTTTTAGGATCATGATATATTAATTTTTTTGTAGTCAGTGAATTTTGTATTTAGCTAACAATGGATATAAAGCATATGTTAGCCTATGTTCAAAAATTTAATTGGGGTGGATAACTGCCCTGTGGCCCACCCCCTGGATCCGGGCCTGAGTACTTCCCTGCATTCTAGCTACACATATAGTCCCTTCGTGTATGAGCATAAACTCATCTATATAATTACATAGGCTATTCCAACAAGGATTTCGATTTCCCTCAACAATTTAAGGGTGAAAGATTGTCAACACATTATGAGGCTATAGCCATCCCTCACTTAGAGTAGCATGCAAGGCGGTAGTCCCTCCAATGTCAAAATATTACATCTAAAATGTCGTCAAGAATGTTTTCCCGTCCTTTGAAAAAAATTCAAAAGAGTCCTACCTAATTACTTAAAAGTCTACGATAAAAAGAGAGCAAAAATGTTTCACAAAAATATTTTATTTTTTTCAGACTTTTTTTGCTCGTTTTCAGAAAATTGTTATGTATATGTTATGTATGTTTTTCCTATTTAAAAGATGCAATTAGTATGGTTTGAATTTCAGATAGAGAGTTGTGGGCTTAGAATAGCTTAGTGTGGGGAAGTGTAGGATGTGGAAGATGCTGGGAGCAGGTAGGAGTTTCTGCAGCTTTATGAATATGTTATTATTAGATATAACAGAATAATATGTATGTGCAGAGTGCAGAGTGAGTGTATATAGACTTATTCTTACTATATGAATTACAATAGGGTTGCCTATGGCCTTTCTGGATTTTTTGGAGTCCATGCATAGGACTGTGTATGACCTGGATGAAAGGGTTAGGCTATGCTATGCTTGGGTAGGAGTATAGGACGGCATTGCATTGGGGAGCATTATGTGGTGCGGAATGTTGCAGACGAGACAAAAGTGTGTTCTTGAATATGAATGCTTAATTTATGTAAAAAGAGATCGTGCTCATGTTCCAATAATGCAAATTAAGTTTTGACTCCTCTCCTTGTATGTGTATGTAGGTTTACTTTTAGCTGCGGACTATATCTGTAGTAGAAATTATTATAGGTAGAAATATGGTTTTATACAGCCAAGCAGAAGAGCGAGAAGAGTAGTTGTTGTATGCAGTATACAGGCTTAGGATTAGAGGTAGAGCACATACCGTTCTCAAAACTAAACTATAGCCATTCCATGCGGTTGGTAAATATTATTCTAGCCCTAGGTCTAATACATTACCGGATTGGAGATGAGATCCTTCTCATGGTGAGCTCTCTGCTTCTGCTGAGCTTCCCTCTCCTCTCCTCTCCTCTCCTTTGGTTTAGCTTTGGCTTCTGCATCGGTTTCTTTTTCCATTGGAAGGGCTACCCTCACAATCACAATTGATGATTCTATCTTTTCCACCAAACCATCATCCAATGTTACCATCTCTCCAATATTACATTCCACCATTCAACATTACAAATGAACTTATTATACTGCATGAAAGATTTGCAAATTTTTGAATCAATTCTCTTCAATTCAGAATCCACAATTCCACAATCTATTAAACTATCTATTAAAATGGAAACCAACCCAAGTTCCAGTTCCAGTTTGTTCCAATTCCAATTTCCAATATGTCCTCTACATCTATGTAGGTACATATAGTTCAGCTTCAGCTATCTGAACATAGCAATGTACGGTAGGGGTATATATTCCCCGTAACCCTACATTCACAAGCTCACTGGATTGTAAATGAAACCGTGAATTGATGAGTCACAATTACCTTCATAGATTATCCATCCATTAGAAAATCCTTTGAACCTTTGTAATCCTTATTGAACTTCATCCATCAGTCTTTATCCCATTTTATCATTTATCCCAAATTTAAGTTTCCCTCCCGTCTATTTCATTTTTTCAAATCATCCTTGAAGATGAAATAACAGTCGGGCCTACGCCTGCATATGTGCAAAATTGAGTATCTAGATTTCCATTTCCATTGTTTTAAAAACTTATTGGAGTATAGTTAACTAATTAATTTTCTAGATAGATAATTCCTTTAAAATGTCAAAAACGTGATCCTAATTGAAATGTTTTGCAGTTTCAAATAGTATAATATAATGCATCTGCTAGCAATCGGACAAAACTTGCTTGGCTTTTAAATATCGTTTTTTGAATTGTTTTTAGGCAAGTGACAAGTCACCTAATTATAAAAAATTAAATGATCCCGAAATTTTAATATTATAGGTATAGTCAGGGAATTTTGAATTATTGGAGTTATTGAATTTGAGTGCAGTGCGAGTTAATTAGGAAGTTTTTGCGGCTTCTAAAATTAAGTTGTTATTAAATATAGTACATTTTGCAATTTCTGAAATATCGTGTGCCATATTTGCTAATATTTTAACTCTTGCAAAATTTGGCATGATATTAAGGTATAGGAGAATTTTGCGTACTTTTTTGCTAAAAATGGTAATTAATACATTATGCAATATTTGAAAGCATATAATTAGTAGATTTTGAAATATTTGAAAGCTTGCAATTAGTGCATTTTTCAATTTTTGAAAGCCTGCAATTAGCAGATTTTGTAAGATTTGAAAACCTGCAACTAGTACATTTAAATTTTTTTGAAAGCCTGCATTTATGTGCAAGGCAATAGAGTTCGCAATACGCATGCAAAAATACGCATGCGTTCGAACTATAGACTATCTTCGAGGGATTGCCCACTTTGAAATTGAAAAACATTTTTTTTTGCAAAGACTACGTTTACGTTTTTATATTTATTCTATTGTTGACATACCCATCAATTTTAACCAACTTTTAAGTTAACTTTTAAATTTTGTTAAGGGCCACCAATTACATCCAAGAGCAGTATTGACTTGACTTTAATGTTACGTCGGAAATGCACTCATTTGTCCTTGAACTCTACTGCCTTGCGTTTATTTTTCACTGCGATATTTCGTCCTTACAATCTATTGTCTTGCGCTCTTTTGTCTGCGCTTTTTTGTCTGCTGCGCTCCTTTGTCTCGCGCTCTTTTGTCTGCGCTCTTTTGTCGTGTAGCCGAATTAGTACCTACCTACATATACATATTTTGCAAAACCATTTATGGACATAAGTAGGTTTAAGAAGCGGTATGAAATTAACTAGTTTAATAATTCCAAACGGCTGGAATTGCATCTTCACATATGTACATATTAGTTTTATCATATTTTGAGTTTTGAGTGTTCTTTCTTTGACGCTGCCATCGCTACCAATATCGTGCTTCCCTCCTTGTAGCGATTTCTATTGAAAGGCAGTGTAGTGAAAAAAGGACCGAGTTTGAAATACATTTTGAGTTTGAGCATCCGTAATTGTGTCTACCCAAATGTTAAGTACGAAAATGTACTAGAAAACTATACGGAGCACGTGTTGCACTCCCCCGCATTTCTGCATTTCTCAAAATCTGTCCCATGTATTAAAGCCAATTTAAAGAGAAAGAGGAGAGAGGGAGAGAGAGACAGCGGAGAGGCATTTAGAATGTACAAAATATACAGGAGCGGAATGAGTCGAGTCAGTGCCTGATCCGGAATACAAATTGGACGTGGTTAATTGAGACGGGAGCGGGTGAATTTCAAGAGATGCTTAGTACGCTCGAGAATAGCGAGGAGAAGGAGAATGAGAGTGAGTGGACAGAATGGATACCATGTACGAGCGGCTGGGACTACGACACCACCAGCGTTGTCTCCACAGTTGTCAAAGACGTAAGTTCCCTTTTTTTTTTTATTTCTAGACCTTTAACCTTTTAGTCTTTGACTTTTCCCGGGACTGATAATCCCTCCATACCATACTAATCTCCAGCTTTACACCGTATCAACTCGATACCCGTATTGTTTTCCATACTACGTTCCTACCTACCTACTACCCAGCTCTCTCCATGGACCTGCGAAACATTGATTCAAACCTATAATTATAAAATATAGGAATGTACATATTATAGTTACACCGTTCTATGGAAGGCGTAGAGCCCAATGATGGGGTCATTGCTAATAATAATACTTCTTGTGTTCTGTTTTTGCTAATATATAGAATAGAAGGGATTCAGGGAAAAGCCTAGAAACAGAAGTAGGGAAATTTGTAGTTGATTGTAGAGATAACAGAATACAAATACAAGTCAAAAAACTATAACAACAACGTATCATTATCAGTATCTTACAAGGGAAGGACACGGATATGCGTACTTCTGTACAAGTACCAGTATCTGTAGTAATTGTACTTATTATGTAGGGCGCATGAATACATGTAGATAGTCTGGGTGCTTTGTGTAAGAGAGGGACTCTAATAATATGAGGTGGATATACCTATACATAGACTTATGTTAAAAGTAGAGGAGGCTAGGAGTTATGATGACATGAGGCCATCTGTCCATGTGTCACTTAGCTGACTCTCTAATATTTTTTCTTCCAGTTCGATCTTGTCTGTGGTAAAGAGATTTATCCAACCATCGCACTTTTTCTCTTCAATCTTGCTGGACTGTTTGGCGTCTTTCTCTTTGGTCTCCTCAGCGACATGTGAGAGAAATGCTCTCAATTATTCTTACTTTCTTCTCCTCTCTACCTAGACTATACCAAGGAAATCTCGTATACTTACATCTGTGTATGTGAATTACTCCGAGTACTATACTGCTACCCACTCTTCTTTCCCATCAGATCCTCTCGCAGTCGTTCCTACACTCCCTCCATATCTTCTAGTTTTTTTTGGTTTTGATGACGCCGATTTTCTCCACATATATTATCAACATAGATTATGTCCTCATACTTTCTCTTCAAAATTCTTTCCACATTTTTCTATTTTTCCCCCCTCAAGCTTATTCCTTCTTTTTGGGTGTTGGTGTTGGCGTTGGTATTGGTATTGGTATTGGTATTCCTTTCCTACATGGCATTGAACTGTCTCGTAATTTGCAGTATGCGTATTCCATGGCATATCCTTACTAG
>JAQFZE010004618.1:0-11069 GCA_034695245.1 Dicyrtomina saundersi | reverse complement strand
CCCCCCCCCCTCTCTTGCTCTCCCGCTGTCCCTGTTCGACAGCCTACAGTCTACAGTCTAAAGTTACTGTCTGAGCAAAATGTTTGTTGGAATGTTCGAGTGTGCTAATAATTATTGTCGGCACATCCCATATCTAATAATAATAACTCGAAACGGCAATACTTCAAGGCTCAGTTGAATGGGTACCGGTACCGGTACCGGTACCGGTGTTCAGAGTCCACGCGGGTTCATTTCATCATCCTCTGTATTTTGTACAGACGGGCTTGGTGCGGTGTGAGTGTCGGTGACAAACAAACAGGAGGAGGAGGGCTCCGAAGTTCCCCAGTCGAGATGTGAGAGAGTTCATTGAGGAAAAGGAGAGCGAGGGCAAGCTTAATATGTAACCATTAAATGCAGTATATAATTCCAGTACTTACTCAAATTAGATAATGCACCTTGTTGACGCACTCGTCTGGAGCTGTAGTCTTAATTTTGCTCACTCTCAGAATGGTATTGGTTTCATTTTTGACGAGTTTGGATATTCCCTCATTAGATATTATGGGATGACTACAGTAGGTCTATCCATGAAGCTTGTAGTCTGTCAAACCTGCACCAACACCCAAACCAACTCGTGTAAATTCAAAGGAGTGCATAAGGAAGTTGGCATGTATACCTGTGTAGAGAGTAGAGAGCGAGGCAATGGGAGCTCAGTGCAGTGGCCAAGCCCGGGAGGTAGCAAGGTAGATTTAGACAAATCCAGGAAAAGTCCATTTTGTTTGGTTGTGAACGTGATCCAGGAGAGTACAAAGGAGAGAGAGAGAGAGAGACAACACGTTTCTCCTTCGTACTCAGACATACGTATGTGTCTCAACATATTAACTATAAAAAATAACTCGGCTGTACCTTCATGCCCTGTAACGTTGAGGCCAGGCCTTGTTTTCCTAATAAGTTATAAAATAGGGGCATTATCCTAGACTGCACATACAAATATTTAGCTCGACGGCGAACGCTAACGCCAAATTGAATAACATGGGAAAATAAAATCCTTTTTATCTAATATGGAAAGAAGGTTGACGTGTTTGTAAACCTTTTATAAATCCATCCATGTACTATCCCTATTATGTTGTGGACATTGCATCCATTGTCTAATGTCTAAGCATCAACACCAACTACATCTATGTAAATATATATTCTATGTAGTTTCCTACCAACAAAATATTTATCCTCCTAGAAGTATTTCCCTGTTCAGGAGGCTCATAGTAGTAGTAGTAGTAGTAGTAGTAGAATTTGGCCTCCAAAGAATAGCAGAGATGCTTTTTTTTCATAATGTATATATAAAAATACTTTATTATCTGAGGACGTCGCCATCGTTTTCACTGTCGTTGTCGTCATCGTCATTGCGTCCAAGTCCCAGTGGTACACGGATAGTAGGAGTACATTTACAGGAGAGTAATAAAGATGTGTGACCAGGACGACACATTACTAAAAAATAAACCGAGTCACTGAGACTGAGTCTGTCTGTCTGTCCGTTCGTCCGTCCGTCCGTCCGTCCGTTTCTCATCCTCTCCCTGTCTATCTCAGTCTGCGTCGGGAGCTGTCAATGTGAATAAAAGTTTATCGATTAAAACTCTAACTGTAGACTAGCCTAATTTTTCTATTATGTCTTCTGATTCACTATCACAATTTGAGCTCGACTCATGTATTTATAATTCAGAGCCCCGAGTGCGAGCGCTCCTAGACGAACTTGTTCATATATATGAGTAGAGCGTATACAGCTATAAAGAACCCTTGCTAGTCGGCTTCCCTCACCAAAACCAAACTCACCATATATAAACCTATAGTCATAGCATGTGTCTAGTCATATTAAAAATGATTCCGAAAACTAACTCATTGCTCCATAATTTACGGAAATGTCCACCGCCACTCCACCTACGCAACTAACATATTATTTACCTAATTAAAATTAAGCATTAATCATAATGCAATCATATTTTTGTAGAGCTCAGAGAGAGAGAGAGAGAGAGTCTAGAATGATTGAAACTATTCAAACTAACGCGTGAGCTGAAGCTGAAGTGTTCGAGTATCAAGACTCGTATCAGGTTTTAAATCTAGCAAATGAAAAATGGGACAGGCTTCAAACTTGAAAAAGCTGATAATAGAGATACGAGAGAGGACAAGGTGGGAGTCGTTGTTGAACTGGGAGTCCAAGTTGAACGTGGAACGGTGGAGTAGCACACGAGTCGTGGTAAAAGAGTGGAGAGGTTACATTATGCTTAACGTGACAACATGTGAATTGTTTGGTTGAAGTCAACTCGGCTCTCGGTTTTTGGCCTGGTGTTGCCACGGCACGGTTAGTGTTCCTCAAATTCAAATCGAAGAGGCATGAACTTGATCATTACTGGTTAATGAATAACCATTGGAAGAATTATTGGTGTTCGTGTTCCAGCACACTTACGAGAGTAGCGGTAGGTTTCCCGAACCGAACACATGTAAACATGAGTCGGCAAGGTTTCACTCACTCACATTGAGGCTCCCAGTCCGGAGCTACAAGAGTAAGAGCAGAGCAGAGCTGAGCGGACGGAGAAAGTAAACTACTACTGAAAATATACAGAAATAGAAATAAGCCAGGCTGAGGGACAAGAAGAAGAAGGATATATAAGCAGAAACTTAGGGCACCCAAAGCCATACTGATTGAGTGATACGCCTCGACAACGAACAACGAACAAGGAACCAAAGGGAAAGTAGAAAACTATTTTACCTGGACATTCACTCCCATACACGCATATTTTAATCTCCACTATATTATGTAGGTCTACACATCATGTAAAATGTACAATAGTATTTTATAATTGAATTTTCATTTTCGTACTTGTTAAGCTCATTTTTAATACTTGAGACGCTCATAGTAGGTACTCATATTTCTACTCTTCAACTCGAATAGAAAAAAACAGTGGTGTATGTAGATTACTACTCTTGAAGGGTGGGTAGATATACTCTATTATAATTCCATGATTTACTTCGATAGGAGGACAGTTTGCTCTCATATAAATAAAAGAAAGAATTTCCAGGCACTGAAATAAAGGCTGGGAAACTAAATGAATAAGAAATAATACAAAACAAAAGATAAAAAACAATGATGTAAGCATTGATTTGAGGATCAGGCAGACTAACTTTACATAGGTAGGTATCTGCCTACCTACCCAATTTGTTCACGTTTTCCATAGGCTCACACTCAAAGGTTGAAATAGTGATGTTCTGAAATCATAAGGAAAATACATGAAAAAATATGTACGCCAGGCCTTTTTTCCCCTTTCTTATCGTTTACGTTGTCCTTGTCGTTGTCGTCTCCGTTTGTTTTTCTCAGGAGTTTCACAATTACAATTCCCATGAAAGTATTAATGTCCGACTTCTATTTATATCCGCCGCCTAGCTGAATATAATGCACTCCATTAGTATGGCTCGGCATCGGCATCGGCACCGACGTCGGCATCAGCACAGCACGTGCATTCTTTCTCGTTCCTTCCAGTAGAATTCTAAATGCGAGTCCCACTGTTGCTAGGTTCTGACTTCAGACAGTGACACTGGAATCACGTAAACAAATACTAATAATGTGTGTGTGTGTGTGTGTGCACATCTACAATCTACAGTCAAGGCTTGAAGTCCTGTTGGAACTCCAGCTCGTATGCTTACGTTTTTTATCTACTCGCTGGCAACTGGGGACTGCTTGACTGAGAAACACTACAGTCAAATATTATTTGTGTAACTATGTGTGTGTGTGTGTGTGTCACACAGTATCACTACACTTTCGGGTTAGCTATGGCCTATAGTCATGGTGTAAGAGTTAAGAGTGAAGTAGTAAGAGACAAAATGCCTATACCATTCTATCTGTTCTTTTTCTTAGAAAAGCGGGTAAAGAATGAGCAAGAAATCAGGCGACTGGGTCGTACTCGTTTTTCTTTCTAGCTTTAACTGTCTGATTATACGTGTGTCGTGGAGCTATAGAGCCTAAACTGCATAAAATAGCTTCCGTCCATTTCTATTTCCACTTCCACCCAACAGTTTAGCTCAAGAAAATCCGTATTTACTCACGATTCCTTACTTTTTAGAGAAGTTTAGCCAATTTATATATAGCAATATATACGGAGTATGCGTATTCATATATATAGCTTGAACTACACATAGGCCCAAAATTTACAGCTCAAGCCCTGTTACGTCTCTTAAAAAGCTTTCCCCTGCGTAACTCTATCTATTGCGAGAGTCATCACTGGGACTGGTAAATAACAATAAATAACTTGTGTCGATAATCAAAGTTTGTTGACGTTTCAAATGGCTTGGTAAAGTGAAAGTCTAAGAAACAAATTGTAGCGTATTTTATTAGTACAAACAATGCGTTATGAAACACAAATACCCAAAATTTCCATGAAACGTAAAAAAGAAAAAAATGAACTGTGACTGGGAGCGATGAACAGGGGTTTATGACGAATGTTAGACACATTGGAAATGTACGGTATTCACTAATTCTTATACAGTAGGAGAGGAGTACAGGGTAGAACTAGGAATCCGTGAGAGCTCAGCATGTCCACATTAATGTTCTCGATTTTGTGTGTGTACCTGTCCGCATACCTGTATTTACGTGTCTAGTATTAATGGCTATGACCAGTTGATGTTGACATATCGATTGAAATTATTGGGCTTCAGATTGAGAATCAATGAACAAAATACATAGGGAATAATATGAATAGAAGGGGGAAAAAAATATGGGACATTGTCCAGTTTACCTTACATTTGCATTAGTGGACTCTACCGTAACCATTATCATAACCATAGAACTGAATATATATGAATAAGTTCAGATACGATAATAAACCGCACATGACCCTTATTATAATTTGTAATAACTCGGTCCTCCTATATACCTATTGTTAGTTCTAGACAGTTTGGGCTGTTGGACATGGACATGGACATGGAAATGGTTATATCTGTAGAATTAAGAGTAGAATTAAGAGAGGGAAATATGAGTGGAGAAAAGAAGAAAAAAAGTTTGAATTATAATCTATAAGGTTCTCTCCCAACCGAACCCTGTTCCTGTCTCTGTCTCCTCAACATTGAGAATTGGGAAGAAAGAAAATTTTCTTGTGTGGCCCAGGTGAAAAAAAAATTAATATATACAATCGTTCCATGCTGATATGCATATCATAAGCAGAGCGCATGGTACGAGTGTACGAGTATCAATTGGCGAGAGAGAGGCGAGAAAGGCTTGTGTGTGAACGAAAGAAAATATCAAACGAGTAAAATAAAATCGAGCTCAACGATCGTATTAAATGCAAGAAAGAGTGTTTAAGTTAGCAGTCGAGTCGACACGGACTATTCTATAAAAAAAAACCATTCATTATATTCTGGGGTTAGTGTTGATTTGGATAGTGGTGGGGTTGTCGGTGAAGCGATGATGTCCAAGCTCTTTATTCTTTACAAACGTCTATGGCTAGATAGAGAGGTACATACATGTCGAGTGGTTCGAATGGTTCCATATACCCATGCTCTTTACACCTACACGTATATGCTTGTATATTAAAGTAGTTACCATTCGCCTATTATAGATTAGTTAGTCGTTGAGGGAAGACAAGGTTCCTCGTCCCGTCTTTTGAGAGTAAATCCGACTGGTACCACCACACTTTCTCTCTGTCAATAAATGAATGTATTCAAGTCATACGGCAATTTTTGGTGTTCATTTTTACAACACTTGACGTTAGTCTTCAGTCAGGATATGTGATGTGTACTCGGGTGTACGTGTACCTACGCACATATGGGGAGAGAGTAGGAAAAATGGTGGTATGTCTGTCTGTCGGGTTCAGTACATTGCTTGATTTAGGAGAGGTGAGTAGTGGCTTCTCCCGAATCCGAATAGTGTTAATACACACACCGATATTTACTCAATAGAACATTATTGTTATGTTTTGAGTTTTGGTTTGGTTACCATCGATTCAGTGAGTAAATTAAATTCGAGTGAGGGACTTGTTGGTCGAATTGGAATTGAAATTGACATAATATTACACCACCAAATGAAGACTCAAGCCAAGCCAAGCCACTGTGTGTATAATGTACCTAGCACTAGTTGAAAATTTGATTATTTAAAATATTTCATTAAAAAATTTTGTTCCAAATTATGTAAATAGGTAGAAATTAAAAGGAAATTATCAAGTACTAATGAAAATATTTTGTTTCTTCTATTTGCAGGAAAATAACCATGGTCTACAGAGCTACACATTGGGCTGTATTTATTCGTAAATGGGAGAAAACGGGGAAAAAATAAAAAACCGAATACAAAGGACTACATTGAAAATTTCTCACAATCCTATAAAATTGTTCGTCCCGACGATGAGTTCAAAAAATTCCCATGTAAAAATAACATCGTCAAGGTTCGCATTATTTATTTCGAATTCATATACTTTTTCCGGCTTTCCCATCACCAGCACAAGTCAACATACAAACCACTCGGTAAACAGTAAACATTATGATTGAGCTCAAGACTTTAATAATAAAAAAAACCAGGTCAGCCAGCCGACATGGACATATCGACACGAAATCGACTTGTAGAGTAAGAAAAAAAAATAAAAGAAGAATTAGCCAACTTCTTTTCTTGAGTATTTCATATATGAATATCCATAGCTCAGGATTACAAGGCTGACCATAGGTTTGGATTTCCTCCCCCTCTAATTCTCATAACCATAAAAGTTGAAGTTGTTAAACACTTATTGTAATAGCATCCGGATCCGGATGTGAGCATCGATATCGATATTGTGGTAGACGGTAGACGTGGCCATGGATAGAAAAAGAAAGCTCCTTCATATTTCTTCGTCTTCTTTGCTATCTTTACATCTACTATTAAGTCTACACGCAGTTTCTCTACATTTAGTTTCACTCTATATTCTCCCTCCTTTCTAATGATATAGAGGCAGTAGTAATAATAATAATAATAATAAATATATTTTATAATTTTTTTTTCTGCGGGTCATCATTACCATTTTATTGCTATATTATCTTGAGTTGACTCACTCACACAAACCTAACCCAACTATTTGAAATATATAAAATGAGGCTAGACCAGGACCAGGTCCAGGTCCAGGTAAGAGTAAAAGTGAATAATAAAAACTTTAACCTCATAAAATCCCACGTGCTATAAAATAAACAGTATTGTAGTATTTTTTTTTTACTCACAAATTCTTCAAGCACAAAACTACGCTACTCCTACTCCTACAATAGGCACTACGACTGCACTTTTATTATTATCACTGAGTCACGCATATGCTTATATATAGTGCACTTAAGTATATAGAAGGAGATCCAAGTCCATAGTTATGTCCTACTTCCACCTCCACACCTTTATTATGTCTCATTTCGCACCGAATTCTCCGTCTTGAGTGCTGCACAGAATATTTACAATTTATAATACAGTGCAGTGGGTAGTTGAGGCTGGAGCTATCAAGTCTCGTGCCTACTACTTCTACCACACTGGCCTAGTCCTACCTCACAGTCACAAAATGTGCACTCTAGAAATTACATAATATTTATATGCGTCCGCAGGTAATATGTATACTGATAGGATAGATTGTTTTTTTTTACAGCACTCTCATTTTATATTTATTTACATTAGGACATAGGTATAGGTAGGTACTACATGTGAGTGTCCGCTCACGTATAGTGGTGTGGTGTGGTGTTGGTCGTTGGTACTGCTTTACTTTTCCCTTTCAGTTTTCAGGCAATTTTCTATTTTCCATTGTGTAGGGGTAATGATAGGCCAGACACTCTTTCTAGCTCGTTGAGCTGTGCTCTTGCCTTTGTTATTGGTTTATTTTGAATTTGAGATCCAGTTGGAGTGGGTTGTAGTTTTCTAGTGTTAAATAAACTCATGCGAGTAGAGTTCAAGTACATTAGGCACATGAAAATGTGTTATTTGACACGCATATGGCGTCTATGGAAAAGAAAGTCAAATTCCCAGACCATAACCAAGAGAGACGGCTATTAAGACGCACACTCAATTTTAAATTTCATTTTACTACGCGCTCAACACACTGACATTCAAAACTGGAGCTTCTACTCCTCATATCCCAAGTATGTCACTGCTACTGTGCAGACTGTAGATAGAACATAACGACTGGAGAAAGTATTTATTATAAAATATTATCCTTAATACTATGATATAATACCTGGGTAGGTGCCTATATATTTGCCCATATAACTAATTTCAAATTTGAGGAAACGTCGGTAGGTATGTAGGTACTGTCTTATACTCTGTAGTTATACTCGGCCTGACTGACACCGGCTCCGATTATGTGAGAGACATTGCGTTGAATTTAAAAGGGGAGTGGATGTGAGAGTGCGGAGCGTCAGAGTAACGATTTCTACTTATCGTTACAATTGAATTGTGAGTACTGAATGCCGACACAGTGCATAATATATGTGTTCGTGTGTAGGCGTCTGAAGGAAAGTTGTTGATCGTTCAACCCCGGCGAAAGAACTACTTACTTTCAAAACTTTCCCATGCTATTTATATCCACAAAATCCACATAGATGGAGCAGTCATGCTGGAAAATAGAGGCAGTTCAAAATTAGTATTATGACCGCTCTCTGCCTTGCGGGCTATGAGTGTGCTATTTTCTCCATACATTTCTTTTACCCGTGTGATATTATATGGTACCCACACAACAGACAATTCATTTCCATTGTACGTAGTACACATAACTCCCTTAATAGTTGGTTTTTCTCTACTTTTTATTTGTATATCATGAATGGGAAAAATACCTTAGCAGAGTATAGTAACTACCTACACACAAAATGTTCCGTTTCTCATGCCGTCTATATAATGTCTCGACTCCTATTCATAGTCATTGATAGTCGTAGGTACTTTTCAAAAACATGTCATTGGGCAAATGTAGAAATGTTGAAAATGGAAGGGAAATTGGATTTCATGTTCTTGAGAAATTTGAAGGATATTTTTTCTTTTAAAGTTGAAAGTACAGACGGAGACTCTGTCCCCTGAGGTATATCTATTTTTATAAGATTTTGGAAAGGGGAATGAGGCAAAAAGTCTAAATCACCTCTGTTACACTTACACTAACGTAAGTCTCTTACATAGAATAAAGAAAAGACAAGAAGGAGGGAGAGAGAGGGAGAGAAAATAAATAGAGTGAGTCAGAGAATCTAAAATTCTGAAAAAGGAGAGTCGAGTACGTCCTTTCCTTGTTGTTGTTTAGGAAAATGTAGTGATATTGATTGTATTATCTGTATTTTCTGAGAGTCTGTGGCTGATGTAATCTGACTTCAGTACAAGATGAAAAAAAACGAAGAAAAGAAAGTAGGCTGTAGTTGTTAGACTTACAACTGAAAGAGCGAGGACTGAGTAGTACTAGTAGTAGAAAGTAAGAAGTGAAAGTAAGTGACGGAGTGTAGGTAGGTAGGTAGGTAGGTAGGTGTAGGGCTGGATGGATATATAGGTACCTAGGTACATATGTAGTTAGCGTTGGCGTTCGTGTTGGTCTTGGCTAAAGGATTGTAACTCTGGGGACCAGAGTAGCAGAGCAGATCAGATGAGAAAAGAGGAGAGAGAGAGAGAGAAAAGTAATCGGGCATCTTACATTAGGGTGCGAATGGGATCGATTGTCCTCTTCTGCACCATTCACAGCCTGAAGGAGATGGAAACCATGGGGGAAGTAGAGAAGATTCTATGGTAACCGTTTACTTGTAGTCATCTGTGGACTCCCAAGAGAGATGTAAGATCTACAGTTCTCCAACTCTCCCGTTCTCCAGCTCAACAGTAGCCGAGTCCTACCTCCATTTCTCTTCCATTTTCCCTTTCGCATAGTTCCATAGTTTAAGGAACTTTTGCCATGCTATATGCCATTTTACTTTCTCCGTCCTTGTCTTTTTCTTCTTCTTCGTCTTCTCCTTTTCCCTTCATCTCCTTCTCCTCACCAGAGCCTCAGCCTCCACTTTTTACATTCTACATTCTCCTCCATTTCCAGCCTCTTTCCATTTCTCTCTCCGTATTTCTGTGTAGACGAAATCTTTGAAGAATCGCTCTAACTCGCTCCGTGTGTCCGCCTGTGTCTTCTGTATCTTCCCTCTCCTCCCTCTCCTTACCATGGAATGCACACACACAAAAAAAGAAAATTCTAGAGAAAATCATCTTAGAAACAATCTTTGCCTCCTCTACACTCTCCTACTCTCCTCCTACAGATATAGAGCTGTATATATATTACTCGAGCTTGGAACTCGAGTGTTTGTAATGACAAAAAAGGACGACGGGATTTCTTCCCGTATATAAAATGGGAGAGATATGTGTAGGTATGTAAGGTACATTTAAGGATACATGCTCCTATAGCTGAGAGCATTGTGTCGGGGCTGCTGTGTATGTATATGGGAGAAAGTACATAAAGAAGCTTGGCACTTATGTCTGATTGCAAGTACCTGCCAAGCCAGTCTCCGTCTCCCTCTTTTCCCCGCAAGTTAAAGTATTTTAGCCATTTTCTCTTTCTTCTAAACAATAAATTCTTACTTGTCTCCTTCTTCTATTTCTTTTTGTTTTACCGCTCTTCTCGGAATCTCTTTCTTCCGTGCTGTACTTCTTCCTTTTCTATATACTATATTCCCATCTACATGGGTATATATTGCATCTTCTAGGCTCAGCTGCTCCTCCATCAGTACCACAGATCCAAACCCAGTCAAACCCAACTGCTGCATCTTCTCCGCCTACTCCTCCTAGTGGTGTTAGTGATCCCATACTTCATGTCCCCTCCACTAGAACAAAGTCTAGAATCATAGCTACAAATAAAAATACATAACTTAAAGTCTTCGCAGTACGTACAGTAGATGTAGGTTGGTGTTGGTACCTATGTATTTATAACGCATCTACGTATACACAAAACACAGACCTCACAAATGCTCGGCCCAGTTGACTACTGGGCTGTAGTAATAGTGAGCCGAGCTCTGCATATAGTACATGTAGATATATAGCTCGAATGTAATACTAATATCATGAGGAGCAGATATTATGATAGAAATCTATGATGGCACATTTGTCAAGAGCTCTCGCT
>JAQFZE010004617.1:0-11069 GCA_034695245.1 Dicyrtomina saundersi | reverse complement strand
GTTAAAAGGAATAACCGCTAAAAGGAATGTAAAAGGCCGGTCCCACGGGATTCCTTATGTACGAAGTTTACTGTACCCCACTAATTATAATATTCTACATATTTGCACTAACTAATATGTAGAAAATGCGTCTAATAATAGGGACTTGAGACTAAAGCTCAGCCTAATATTATTTAAAAATAGTTAAATTTTAAGATTGATTTTCATTTTCATCCTTACCTTCAATGTGGTTTCCGGGAAGAGGCAGAACTTGAAATTTAATTTCTTTGATTACATTGCCAAATGTAATTTGGACAGTAAATAGTAAAAAAACAGAAATATTGTACAAATTCATTTTTAAAGGATTTCTCGAAATTTTCTAGATTGAACTTAAACAGAAACGTTAGTTTATATTTGTATTTTGAAATATTTTTAAAAATTTTAAGTTTTAATCGCAAACGACACTAGTAAGCGTATGTTTTCTATTCATATTTTGACAAACTGAATACAAAATAATGGGTCTTTATATATAAGGCTCAAAATGACTTATGTCAAGAAATTGTGAGTTGAAACCTAATCGATACAATGTTTTAAGTGTATTGCAATGTAATGTTGTTAATTTAATGATTTTTTTCAATGTCGCAGATTTAATAGTTGCCATGCAATTCAAATTTTACTGCAACACCTGGTGATCACAATTCTAAAAAAATACGGTGTATGCCCAACATGTGCCAGGAACTAATTTGGTACGTCGTCTTTTTGTTTTTAAAAGAATATTTCCTGTTGTTAGCATTGTAAATATTAGTAATAATATTAATGCTATGATGTACTAATTTTTAATATTTTTATGGTGACATGTGGCTATGATGAATAAAAATGTTGAAATAAAGGAAGGAAGGAAGTAATAAATTCACTAGACGGAAGTGGTAACATTAAGTTGTTGGTAATAACAAGAATGAATTCAGAATTTTTTATTGCAGTTTTAGTGCTTTCAAATAAAGTAGGCAAAAATAGTATATTAAAATGTGTAAATAAACTACAAAAAAAATTAGGTGCCAAAAGCGACCGTGAGTTGATTTTAATAGCAAAAATTGTTTTGCGCAACGTGCAATTTTAAATTTAACTATCATCAAAATCCAGCTTGTGCCCATTAAATATTTAATATCAGTATATATAGTTTATGTCAGTTGTTGCAGCTTTTTCAACCTCGTAGTGATTCTGTTTAAATTTATCTAAATATTTAAATAAGATTTATTATTATTCCTGTAATAAAAGTGTTACGACACGTTAATGTTACCTTGTAAAGCTGTAAAATATAATAACAGCAGACTGTATGACTTGGACGGCAGTTTTACGTGTAGAAAATCTAAAAAAGGAAACAATATAATTAATATTAAATAATATAATTTATTTTTATATAGTTAGAGTTATATTGTTTTTCAAAATATATCTGAGGCTAAGCTAAGAACGTAATGTCAGAGGCTAAGTCAAAAATTGTAAATTTAGTCACCTGGGCTATGACTAAGGAGCTTAATTTGATTTCAAGGCGACAAAGTAAGTGTGTGGTGCATGTATTCCTTGACATCTGAAGAAATTTGTTTTTTAAAACACGTCAAGTACACACTTGACCTAACGCATTTTGATAACAAACTTCTAATTCATAAAATTTTCAAGTGCTTGTTTGGAAAGCGAAATCTAGAAAATAGTAAAATTTCAATGTAAATGACTAAATATGTATAGTATACAGATAATTAAATGATTGTTATTTATCAATTAGTACGTATTTTTGATTTTTAATAAGGTAGGTAGGTGGCAACTATTGTCAATTAATTAAAATCTAAATGTGAAAAAGAACTAATTTTTGTAACCTGTATTGTATGGGAATCACATTTTATATTATATGTATACACTGACAAATGTGCTACTACAAGTAATGAGAGGTTACCTTAATAACGGAGAGGCTATAGGCCCAAAATATTTTATGAATCATGAATATGTACAGGACATATTGGTGCACATGATAACAAAGCATTTTTTAATTTTTCGATAGGCTCAAAGAACTGATTAAAGTCAACAGCGTTTTAGGTAACAATTAAAATAGAGAAACGTATAAGATGACTTTCATTGAATTAAAGCATCTACTTCGATCCGACAGTATGCAAATTTAGGGCATAGTGCTTTATTTTTTTTATTTTTTCATTCAACAAGTAATTCATAAATACCTATTGATTTCAATAGTCTTCGTATTTGTTGTTTAATACAATGAATTGTTTTTTGATAATATTTAAATAACATAATTATGCATTCAATCCATTCATCAATTTATTTGAAGTTGAAATTATTTATTACTGCTTTAAAAATTGATGCCAAGTATTCTTTTAAATTAGGTGTAATTGCTAAGTTGATTGAAATATTAAACAATAATTGTATGTACTTACGATTAGTGAGATATTATATGTTAATGAATGGCTTCTTGGATTAATTGTGAATAACTTAAAACTAGGGCATGAACTAGAACATACAAACCCAAATTTATTTATTGGGACAAATATATGAGTTTTTCAGGATCGTCCAGTTGTCTCAGCTCATTTCTTAAAAATAAAATACGAATCCATTAAAGAATGAAGGGTATCGTTAGGTATACTTGGTTGATCTGTGTTTTCATGTTGCTTTTGCTTAAACCGTCTATGTCGTCAGTAAATTGCAAGGTTGAAGCAGACTGTGATGGAGTTTCTCAATGCTGCAACGGTAAGCTATGTTATTCTAAATACTGTTTCTCAGTTGATTAAAACTATACATAATAACCAGCGTTTAAAACGTTTTGTAAACGTTAGAAATGAAATTTAAAAATAATATTGAAATCTTACTGTACATAGGTCTTTGTACGAGTGGTAAAATGATGTGTCTTGTAAAGGATGAAAATGGAAAGTGGGTCAACAAAAAAAAATTATCAATTTCAGAATGAACACAAAATAGTAACTACTCACACTGGATACGAATTGTTTTTCCTAATAGTTATAAACTGTATCATTTCAAATTGGTTAGGAATTGTTGTGAAAACTCTGTAATTATCTAAATGACAAAATAAAATTTTTCTTGGCAATATAAAATCAAATTATGGAATGATATTTTTTTATTTTATATTATTATGCATTGATAGGCATTTAATTGCACTGGCAGTTACAATATAAGCTTGGGATTTGAGATTTAATAGATAAGTGAAAATTTAGTTTACATCTTTTGTGGACCTTTCTAAAGTTAGGTATTGGCATAGAAGTGAGAATATAATCAACAAATGATAATTTTGTAGGCATCATTTATAGACCCCCTTCCCTAGTTATGGTGATGGTAGGAGATATAATTAATTATACTCAATGAGTGCTTATGTTGTTCAAAAACTGAAACAGTAGATGGAGTGTGAGTAATTCTATAATTTTTTACTTTTTTTCCACAGTATTGAAAAGAATCGCCCATGATAATTATTAGCAAAAATCATTATGTCCAGTGAATGAAGTGTAGACTTATCGTGTTTTAAAAAACAGGTCTTCATTAATATGTAGTAGACAATAATGTTATCCTATTTATGATATAAGATTGTAAGTAATAGGTACAAATCGTATGCTTGTAAATCTGTTTTTACTTAGGTATCACTGCACTGTGCTGCGAGTAAAGAACCATTTTCAATGCGTTTGCAACATGCGTTACATTTTTTTTAAACTCGATGTAATTTGCATGATGATATACTCCTGTAGTGACCTAAAGAGAAAAATATAACTAAATAATTAAAACTATTCCAGGAGTGCCAGAAAGTTTGTGTGTGTTTAGTTAGCCTAAGCAAAATACCAATAATTACTAGCTGCTAATCATTAAATAGTAAATTGCCAGTGAAGTCTTTAAATGACCTATTTCCACGTTTAGTTAAAAATAAAATTTACTATGCACAAAAATAAAAATATTTCGATTCTTAAAACGTAAAAACAACAATCTGAACTTTTCAAAATCATGCAAATATAACATTTTGAACGTTTCTAAAAACAAGCAAATAGAACGTTTTACACTTTTAAAAATCATGCACATAAAACATTTTGCACTTTCCAAAAACAAGCAAATAAAACGTTTTGACCGTCTCTAAAAACAAGCAAACAGAACATTTTAAAATTTTCAAAAACAAGCAAAAAGAATATTTCACACTTTTCAAAAACATGCATGTAGGACAATTTGCATTTTTTCAACACAAAAAATTTGATTACTTTCCACTTTTTAAAAGCATGCAAATAGAACAATTTGCTAGTTTCAAAACGAAATAAATAAAATTGTTTGCATTTTTCAAAATATCGTAATTATAATTAACCTTTCACGCATTGCGTACTAAATTAAATGTGGTTTTTGACATAACTGATTTTAACTCTAGCTTAAATTGAATATTAGTCATCTTGACTCTTTACTTACGAAATACTGATTACGCTTATATAGGTAACTTCGACCTCCACACGTCTTCCTTAATCGACAATAAGGCACAAGGTAACTTAGGTAAATAGGTTTAAACTATTACGTAATAATTAATCAAGGATACTGCAAAATGCAATGTTAGACAGTGGAAGAGGGGGTCACATGTGGCTATAGGGCAAGTGTCACTAGAATAGACCGCGTTAATTACGTCAAGCCGTGCGTATACGTCACTCAAGAGCGTAGTTTATAATAATCATTTAATTACCACAACTGGTAATAATTACTCAGGTATAAAGGTAGTAAACAATTCATGATTTATAAGTTATCCCTAATTATTATCAAAAACATGCGGGTTTTTGTAATAGGTAGACCAAAAAATACAATAAAAATAAACAACGGTGAACAGGAATTTCAGTTAAAGATTTACTCATACTGCAGTTGTATTAGGCTTACTGAAATCCCTGTTAGATCACCCAACAGCTAATCCTGTTGATCGATTTTATTCATTAAAAAATAACACCAAAAGTTAGATTCGCACCCGGAATCTTCGTCGTAGGTACCTTCCAGCTTTAACCGTTGAGTTTACGCCAGACGGTAATAATTATACCACTAATTCAGCATAAATATAGAGTGACGTAAATATTTCAACAGGTTTACTGTAGATTTCAACAGATATGCTGTTGGGTTTTGTAACATTCAGCGCAGTTACACGTGACTAACAATTTCCACACTCTCAAATACTTTAAAATTTACTGATAAATCTGTTAAAGTAAACATCTAAATCTGTTAGCGCTGCCGTACAAGATTGTGTTTACAATGTTTTCTAAACGTGTTTCAGAAGTAAAGCTGAGAAATAGGGAATTATTAGAGTTGAAGGAACAGCAGACCACCACCAACATGAACAATGGTAATGGTACTATTAAAACTAGTAATACTGTCGAATTATTAGCAGTGGTAAAGTGGAGCCCAAATTCAGCATCAGCACTAATGGCCAAGTCGGAAATTAGGGCGCCGCAACGATTTTGGTTCAAAATTTGGGTTTGGAGCACAAATATGATTTATTATTTCCCAGGATTTCTTCACTTCCGATTTTGCATTAATCCCAACCAAGGGAAATTGTGCATGCAAGAAAATCATGTCCAGACGGTTTTAAAATTATCAATGAATTACGTTTCTACATATCATTCATGTTAAATATGTTTTTTTCATATTTAATTCTTAATTAGATTAATGATATATTTTATGAGAGTAAAATTCAACCATTTTTTTAAAGGTTCTGTGCACCATTCTACATAGCTTCGGCTCATTTATTGTGTTGATCACATTACGGAAGGCACTAAATCAAGTCGAAGCGTCAATTGACCCGCTGAGCTACTTCGATTTTGGCTTCACCGTTGTTTGCTTTATCCACTTATTTCATCTCCGATACAAGATACAACGTGTTCTTTCGGGAGGAGCAACTTCTCAAGTTCCTCCAACACGTCAACGAAACTCAACTGTTGCAATGTGCATCAGACTTAAAATCATTTCAGGTATATGGCGGGCCACTGCACCCAAACAGGAAGGGGGGGGGGTCGTATAGATACAGGATAGAAAGAAAGAATTACTTTTAGGCAGCAATTTGTTTTTATACAAAAACCACCGTTTTGATTTTATTGATGGTTTTTGTTTGGTAAAGTAAACTGTTGTATTTACATGTTCTAGAAAAGTGCAGAACGTCCTTTTTACTTGATTCAGAAAAGTGCAAAATGTTCTATTTACATGTTTTGAGAAAATTGGATTTTTGTTTTAATTTCCATCTTTTTGAAATGTACCAAAAATATTATTTTGCATGTTTTTGAAAAGTCAAAATATTCTTTTTACATATTTTTGAAAACTTCAAAATGTTCCATTTACATATTTGTTTTTAAATTGAAGGAGCGGGAGCTCCCTACGTTGGCCGCACTATCCGGCCCTGTATAAATAGGGTCATACAAATCTTTAAAATGAGAATGTATTGATGGCGTCAGTTTTGAATTGGACCATCTCTATATAATGAGTAAATTAATTAATGACAAAATGTTTTTACACAGAGAACAGTATAATGGTTTCTCGGGGTGATCACGGGGACCGGGGACAACTCCCGCCGTCATTTGCTACTACTGCTTAATCAGTGGGATCGACGCCTGTTATCTGTTGAAGAATTCATCAAACAAACAATGACCATGCTCAGTCTTAGTGACGAAGCCGAGCTGGAAACGATTTCAAAAGTATTCATGAGTTTCATAGCGTTTGCGAACCTTTTTGAAGCGTTTAGTATATGGATGGCGGATATTTTTGGGATTGTCGGCATATTTTTTATGTTAACCGTCACGAGGCAATTTTACAGTGTCAAAATACCGTTACCAGTTAAGGGAAACAGGGCCTAGGCCCACGAGCTTTAAGGCGAACTCAATGTACAAAATGGGATTGAAATAATTGAGAATTTTGAAAAGGTTGTACAACTTTTCAACGAAACTTTTGGGTTTGTTTGTTGTGTTTACTCCTGCAATTGCAATTCATACTATGCTATCTATCTCGTCGACCTTCTAAATGATCCAGACTTAATAAACCGATATTTGATTCGTACTCAACTCCTTAGCTTGGTCTACAGTTACTTCAATACTGCACGAATCCCTATCAAGGTATACTTACCTACCTTAACGTTTTGTTTAATGTCTATAGCAAACTTTTATGGCCAGGACTCAACCTGGGATATTCGGATATTTTAATTCACCAACGAATTGCATTTTGTTTTTCAATAGTGTCGAAAATTCAACCGCTGGCTTCGAAAAAATGAAAACTGTATGAAAATTCATTATGATATGGTTTCTGTCATTCGATTCAATCTGGAAAATGATACATACGCTGTGGGATCCTTTTACAAGATTACACCTGATGTAGTGGGAAATGTCAGACAAAAGAAATATTTTTTATGGGTATTCTAATAACATGTTAAGATTAATGGTTACGTACCTACTTAGAGGATTGAAAATGAATAAGTTTGCTCACACTTATATTTCATGTGTCTTCGTTTCCCTACAGCTGTGTAGCCTTGAAATAACATCTGCCGTGGTGGCAATATGCTTCAAGAAATCGTGAGATGAATTTGGAAGTCATTTTAAAATTCCTTAATATTAAAACTACACACACTATCGACAGAGACTTGCTGACTCCTGCTCTTTGGGAATATTTTTTAGCATTTAAAAATTTTCTACTGTCGCCTTTTCGTGCAAATTTTTGGTATGAAATGACCGTAACGCTTTTTTTACAGGACATTAAGGCTCCCTACATGAGTCGTCAATTTTAACTATTTTCATATAGCATTAATTACAAACATAATATGATGACAAGTAGTAACCAGGGCAGGGTAATAAGCGTGGCCAGCGCAGGCAAGCGCCGTTGCCTGAACTCTTAAAAACATGTAAATAAAACATTTTGCACTTTAAAAAAAATATTTAAATAGAACATGTTGAACTTTCCAAAAATATGTAAATACAACATTTTGCACTTTCCAAAAATATGTAAATAGAACGTTTTGAACTTTTCTAAAATATTTCAATAAAATATCTTGGTTTGGCAAAGAAACCCTGCAATAAAAATATCAATTTTAAATAGGTTT
Organism: Dicyrtomina saundersi; assembly: GCA_034695245.1. NCBI lineage: Eukaryota > Metazoa > Arthropoda > Collembola > Symphypleona > Dicyrtomidae > Dicyrtomina > Dicyrtomina saundersi. The sequence goes on along the minus strand of JAQFZE010004617.1, from coordinate 3,001 downwards.
GTTTGTAAACTAAAGTTTCTAATGGTAATAACTGGGCAGGAAACTTCAACATGTTTTTAAATATGAACATTTATTTGAAATCGCAATTTGGAGTGGGGCTCAAGGATTCTATCCATGCTATTACGTACAGATTAAATTTTGAGTTAAGTATAATATTTTTGTCTTTGTGTTTTCAGTTTTCTATACTTAATTTTATTATTATCAACCGCCAAATCTAAACTATGCTAATTGAAGAGGATCATATCAGTCCGCAATGCTATGCTATGGTTTCATTACAGGTGATGTGAGATGTTTTTGCAGTTAAATATGGCACACAGATCTATCTGCGTGTGTAGCCACGTAAGAATGTATGTATTTGAAATGAAAGTTTAAAACCACATGAAGTGCCAATTGAAACAGAAGCTTTGTCGGTTTTATTAGATTGCGTTAAAGCAAGGCAACGAAACCATTAATTTAAAAATTTTCTTCTTAAAATTTTTTTTCAAGTGTTAAATATTCTATTTCTATGTTTTTGAAAGGTGCAAATTATTCTATTTACAAGCGTTAGAAAAATGCAAATTGGTCTAGTTAGAGATTTTTTAAATATGCAAAGTGTTCCATTTATACGTTATAGAAAAATAAAAACTGTGCTATCTAAATATTTTTTAAAATTGGAAAATATTCTATCAACAAATACTCATAATACAAAATGTTCTATTAACTTTTTTTTAAAATGCCCAAAATGATCTACTGTGACAAGTTTATAAAAAGTGTAAAATTTCCTATTTCCCTGCTTCCAGATTAATAATATTTTTATTTTTAGGAAATACGGCATTTTCTTTTGTGGCCAAAAAATAGGTCATTTATTTAGAAACTTCACAGTCAAATTATTTTGTTGTTATCTAAAAACTGTTTGTTAATTAAAACTACATACCACAAATTTTGTTGCCATTATGTTTTTACCAGGTGACTGTAAATCCTGTGCCAGCGCTATTTGCGGCAAATATTGTAATGACTGGGTTTGTCGTCATAAACGAGGACGAGCGAAATGGAAAGCTTCCACAGACCCTACATTTAGACCCAAAGTTATGTTATTATTTAGTATTGGGGATATAAGCCTTACGTAATTATATTTCAATTTAATAATATTTGTGGATTACCTTGATCGTTTATCGGGGCGGCCGGAATAAATTTCAAAAACTTCCAGTGGGTGATCTGCACAAGTTGCACTTAACGTCGTGTTTAAGTTAGTGATAGAAAATGTGAAAATGCGAAGATTGCTGGAGGCTGGATTTACGACAATACTAGTCACGTCATCGCTCTCATATGGGCCATATGATTTCGTTCGTGTGGCATCGCTCAAGTAAAAAAAGTTACTACCATAACTGGAAACTGTAGTAGAAGAAATAAAATCGACCCGAGCAATAAATCCGGTTCCTTGAACATTTCCATCTGAATTAAAACTAAGAAAAATAGCTTCAGCATTGATCGATAAGGGAGTGGATCTAGAAAAAAAGGGCACAGATTTAAAAAAAAAATTTTTGATTGCATTATTTGAGTGAAAACAAAAGACAATATGAACTTCCAAAAGCTTGCAGGAGTGAACGGGTCAGAATTATTGGAACCGTTTAAACAGTTATTAATAACTACTGTAGTGTCAAATTATTCTGGTTATAAAATTAACGAGCTCACGTTAAGGGGTTAGTCGACCACGCAAAAGTGCTATCTTTTTTCCAGGATAACGCTCTAAGCACGTCCCGTGCCTGTTCAAACCCATTGACTAATAATGTGATTTGCACACTTGGTTTAACTCTGAACGAGCCGATTCTGTTGTTCAACGTCCAGACACAATTTTCATTGTTTTCGTAAGTTACAGATGCTTTGTAGTCCAACAAGATAAAACCGCCCACAGGAGGGAGGGTAATAATCCCACCGCAACCTAATGTCCGCATTTGAAAATTAATGCAAAAACGTATAGTTTGTTATAACAATAATAATATTAGCATACCGCATTACAATAGCTTTACAATGCATGGCAAAAATAATAAAACAATTTTTCCTGCAAATATTAAATTTTGAAAAGCCAACAAGGCAAACCCATATTGTTTAAATAATAATTAAATAATGTACAACTACAATATGAGAAGACTTACCCAGAGTAACTGTGGCATGTGCTGTACTGTTATTTACAATATTAGAATTTGAAACAGCCACTACCTCTTTCAAAAGATTACCATAGCTATTTTCTAAAATAATTTTTAACATTTTTTTAATTTATATTTTTATTATTTATAAATTAAATAAAATACAATCCTTCGACCCAACAAAATATTCAAAATATTGTAGACTGACCAATTATTTGCAAGGGAGATGCTTGATCTCGTCTTCCTGTGGCAACTGCAATAATCACAATCACAATTATTAGGCTGTGAAATGCTCTAATAGTGTCTAAAAGTTTCCCCATATTCCCAATTACTTTTGAAAAGTTGTTGAAAAATATTTGACTATTGAAAACGCTTGTAAATTATATTGGAGTTATTATAAAGGTCTAGCTCGTATTCAAGAACTTTTGCAATTGACTTCAGTAATAAGGTAACCTTACAATTTGCACTGCTAAAGAAATAAATCAGGCTCCTATTTATATGCTTTTTAAAAAAAAATTACGGAGTAAGGAGTCATGTGTTTGCATAGTTCACAGTGAATAAAGCGGTATAAGCTAATAATCTATTTTTGATAATATGTTGTTTTTTTTTAAATTATGGAGAATTAGCAGAAATCAATTCTCAGTAAATTATATTACGATAACAAATTGCAAATTAAATCCTACTAAATCTTATTTGTGTGAAAAAAACATTATCTGAACATTTAGTGTTTCGGTGGTTATGCATTACAGTGCAGGTATTGCCAAGTCCTGATGTTTGCGTTTAAAAAAAACAATCTATGAAACATAGCTTAATCAAAGTTAATACCGACACTTCAAGTCCATATAGGTCCTCACACACATTTGTCACATAATATTAAA
>JAQFZE010004616.1:0-11073 GCA_034695245.1 Dicyrtomina saundersi | reverse complement strand
GGGCGGGAAAGAAATATGTTCGGGTCGGGACGGGAAATCCAATTTCCCGCCCCGACCCGGACCGAACGACAGTCTAATAATTAGCGTCACGTAGAGTGGTCTGTTGTTAGCCTTAGTGTTACGTTTGCGTTACTAACAGTGACTGGTGGGTCAAATTTGAGCATTTCTGCGTTACGTATTACTTTAATAACTCTAAGATTTGATTCAAGATGCCAACTTGAAACTTTTGACTGTAATAAAATTATATACCATATTTCCACCCACCTCTGATGTTACATCCATTCCTAGCATATTGCAGTACTCTTTAATTAACCCAACTACAACAAGATAGGCGGGACCAAACACTTGTCTCACAAACTCTATTGTTTCGGCATCTGCCAAAGGTGGGACGGAAGTTTGGCCCTACAAAAAAAAACAAAATGTAATGTCCAACCACAGCGCAAATACGCACATAGCCATGCCCATATAATTTTATTAAAAATGATATTATTGATATTATTAGATAGTATCTGTGACGTACTTGTTCTATTAGCTTTGCCATTTTCAAGAACTCTGTGTACGATTGAGACCCAACTATCCTGAGTATCATTCCAATATCAAAGAGTTTGAATGGGACTTGGACTTGGAGCCCTCTCCAGAGATTACGTAGCTCCTCCAGCTTATTCACCTTTTTAACATCAGTTCCTGGGCAGAGTTGCCGATGGAAGTCTGTCCAAGCCACTTTGCGACAATTTGGACTGCAGTACACAGCCTATGGTAAGTAAGTATAAAAATAAATAGAATACGAAAATGGTCTTAAATTAAACGGAATTGAGCGGAGTGGTAAAATGTCAGAGTTTCAGTGCAACGCCATTCATAATATTCTTTTTTAATTTTATGTCAGATGTGATGTCATTAAATCATTAAGACGCGTTTTTATTGGACTTAATTTTAAATTAAGATTTTTCGAACAAAATAAAAACTGAGTTGAAAGCACCTACGTCTACAAACTCTTTATTAGAAAGTTGTCTAAAGATTACAAAAAGGCAAGTTTTATTAAAACGTGACAACATCATCCGTGAAGGACCAAATTAGGTTTGGGATGACTTCCCTGTTTTGGCTGGCTGACGGTATTAAATAAATAGCATTGTAATATTGGGCTCCTATTTTAATTAATATCTATGTATTTTGTGGAGACAACTTTTCATTAGCTGTGTATTTGGGTATATTTACTCGCTAAGGAAAATGACAGTTTTTAGAGGGGTTTTAAAATTTGCCTTAACTCTTGCTTTTCATATCACGTTCTCCATTTAAATATTTCTAAAAATATTTAAACTTTTAGTCTCTTTAATTCACATCAAATTATTTAATGTGCATAAATATTTTAACTTAGGCGCCGTCCATACATCTCGTAGACACATTTCCAAGCCCGTAAGTAGCCCACAGAAAGTAGTACATCGTGATCATTGAAGAGCTACCCCCTTCCCCTTCCTATGTAAGTATACATTCGACAGACAAATATTGGCTATTTTAGAAATAACTGTTATACCGTTTTTCATGTAAAAGTGGACCCTGACCATGTCTACTATTCAAATTCCGACCTCCCAGACCAGTCTACAATTATTACAGGCTCATCAATTTCTATTATTACATAAAATGCAATAGATAAATAAACAGCTAAAACCGCGTAAGTACATCGTAATAAATACACAAGCAAAAATAACTTTGAAAACCTCGCAATTAGTTTTGAATTTTGAGTCCTTCTAATAATCATCATGTAGTTTTCTTTATTTTAAAATTTTGAAGATTGCAATTTTGAATTTAAATTTTGAATTAAGACTTTTTAATTAATAGCAAGTATTAAAAATTTTCCTAATGCAATATAATTTGATGTGAAGAATATTATTTAATGTATAGAATATATCTTAAATCAGCAACGAAACGAAAATCTTATTAATGAGAGGAATATATGATTTTTAATTGGCGATAATTTATTTGTTAAAATAATACAAAATAATGTTCAGAATATCTGTACTCGTTTTATCTGCTCTTTTCAACCCAAAAGTATAATCCCGTCCAATTTACGAATTTACGAGATACATGGACCATGCCTTACGATGCTACTCTTCATGCCTTAAACTATTGAGCCAAAAATTTAATTCGGAGCTGAAATGGAAGAAAACTTTGGGGAAGAATGGTGCCAGGACGAGAAATAGGATGGAGATTCCATAAAAGTTAGTGAAATGGGTTTAAATGGAGTAAACTAAAAATGTGTAGAAATAAACTCCACATACCCCACACCCTGATTCGCACCAGACGACTTGACTTGCCTCGGGAGGCACCAGCTGAGTCACTCTATTTAAAAAGCTACTGTAGGTGTCGGAACTTTGGTTTATTCTGTACACATAATCCTCTGGAGATTCTATTCCGCTGTAAAGGAGAGTAAAAAATGAGAAATAATTAAAAATCTTTAATAAAAAAAGCAACAAATCACGCGTAGTTTTTAAATGTATCATTTTGTATTTAAGTCTGACTAAACCATACCTAAGGCAGAGCTCACAGTGCTTGTTAACTGCAGCTTGATCTAGAGCAGCTGGATAGGCTACCAGCGGCGACTCACAGCAAATCTCTACTCCTGCCTCAGCAAATTCTGTGGCAAACATGCCACATCTCTATAATTATGTAGTTATAAGAATGTTAATATCTATATTGTTGAAATATACATATCGTACAATATATAAAGATTAAAAATAATCCATGTCCAGCATTTAAACTAGAACTAATATCATGTAATAAAAAAAACAATAAGATATATTTGCAAAAAATATTTATTTATAACAAGTTTTTGAAAAATTCAAGACGTTATATATTTACATAATGCTTTTGGGATATTTTTTTTTTGCTAGACAGCGCATTTTTTATTCAACGAAAAATAGAAATAGATCATTTTGATTTTTTACTCACGACATAATAATAATATAATTTTATTCCAATTTCAGTAAAATGAAATTAAACTGAGCTTAAATGCAGTCCTTACGTTGTTTTCCTCCTCAACAGTCTTTACTTCACAGAGCCTTTGATGCTCCATTTGACTCCCTGACAGGAACATTTTGCAAGTAAAAGTTAATATTTATCTTCTTGACTGATTTCACAAGCAAAAATACACCGCGATCTCTAGGAATGTAAACGATATCCAACTTAGGTACCTATAAAATAAATTAAATAAGTTAAAATTCATAATGTACATACATATATTTATAATAAAAAGCGCTTATAATTTCATTTTTATATTGTACCACACCACACTACTTTACAATTACAGTAAAGAGCATAGGTAGGTAGGTAGGTAGGTAGGTAGGTAGGTAGGTAGGTAGGTAGGTAGGTAGGTAGGTAGGTAGGTAGGTTAGGTAGTTGCAATGACGTGGATCAAGTTGCCCCAATGCATTTTGAATTTGGTACTGGAAGGAAAATGTTTCCGGTTCGAAGTTGCGAGGAACATTTCCGGGAGGAAAAATTCGGAAGGAAAAAGTCTGGGAGAATTTCCGGGAGGAGAATGTAAGTACAGGATGAAATTATCTGTTTACCAGTTATTTGGAGTAGCAGTAATTCATTATTTTTCAACGCTGTCATTCATTAAGTCAATATGAATAAAATCCCTCTAACCAACAGGTGAAATTGAATAAATTGGATATGACAATGAGTACCTATTCGGAAATTCGAGGAATGATTATAAATTATATAATAATTAAAACTTTGTATTAAATACTTCATATCTTATTACTAAGAATTTCTAAATCCTGACGCCTTTCAAAAGTTATACTATGCCTGGGAATTTCAGAGATTCCATTTATTCGTTTAACCTTATTCTACTAGGTAATTCATTATTTTTTGAGAGGGGTTGCTCAAATACAGCATACCCCCCATCCACCAAAAGGGAGGTGGCACAAATGGCGCCTACATTTACACCCATCCCTTTTGGTGACATTCATAACATTGCGTTAAATGGAGAGTTTTTTAGTACCCACCCATATAGCCAATGGCGCCATTTTTGTTACCTCCCTACAATAAAAAGTGAAAACTAAGTAAGTATTTACATATTCTTCAAGTCAGCTGCATCATTTTTCAATCCACAGGTAACTTCATTCATGTTGCATGTCGCGATTTTAGTTGTCAGGTCAAGGACTTCATTACTCAGTGAATTAATTCTTTTAGCGTACTAAATACTTATTGCAAATTTGCTACTGACAAGATATTGTGTACTTGGTGTTCTTGTGACAAAAAATAACTATTAATTAGTACATTAGTTGTTAGTGCAGTTGACATTTAGTGCAGCCATTAGCAGTCAGTGTGTCATTAGTGCAGGAGTGCAATTAGTGGCAGTGGTAGTGGTCATTTAAGAGACTTTGACGAAGTCCACTTTCATTTAAGTTTTTCTGCATATGTATTTACTTACATCTTCAATTAATTTCACGTATGACGTAGGTACATAATTAATTTAGCTAGTTAAATATGACACTACTACGTACGACATAATTTATACTCTTTACAACATTCAACTTTGCGATGCAAGAGACCAAACTAAAGTGTTTGTCACTGATCAGATCAAACTTTTTAGTTTTATCAATTCAACCAGGGAGTCCAATTCGAATCCGAGTGTAGTGATTCATAGCCCATAGCATTATACACTAAGGAACACTTATTTCATAAATTTTTCTCTTGCTAAATTCAAGTACCAGCATTTCCATCCAAATTTTCCATTGAAAACCCGTCTCTATCCGGCTACCGTTTTCCTTGCCTAAAATACCTTAAATGAGATGCTGTTAATGTTTGTTGTGTTACCGATGAAAGATTTGCTTTTCGCAAAATTTGTCTAAATAACTAACTAATTACTTGACAGCCAGCAATCCGTGGACCTGCAACAGTACTATCATTGCAAAGTACGAAGAGATGCCCGTCAACACACAACAAGCAACTCTAATCGGCCCTGACACCTGACCAACAATGGATGATGATCGAACGTGAGTCTCATTAATGTCTATATTAAGTTATATATTTGATATTTTAGAACCCCATTCATCAAGCACAATTAGTACACATCAAAACCCTGTATAAAATTCAAATAATCAAAATCAGACCATGCGTGTTGATACATATGACATAATACATTTAGTCAGATTAAAAGGTGTTGCTAAATATTTCCATTTAAGTATTTATTTGTTGTCGTTCCTAAATATGAAATACTGGAAGTGATTTCAGCAAGCTTTTAGTAAACAGTTGAAAGCTTTTGCATTTACCTATTCTTTATTGACGGTTGCCATTGCGGAACGCCAATGTAAAAATTATTAATATTTGTCGACATTATTCGCAATATGGCTGTGGGGATAATAATATTAATAACTTATAAATACTTATAATAGAAACATCCGCAACCCTGAATCGAACAAGTTGGCTAACTTCAAACTTTGAACAAGACGAACCTCAACCTTGGTCTCTGTCTCTGTCTTATGCTCAACACATCTTTATTTTGGCTTTATTGATATTTTTACTCCTAGCCTGATTAGCTTCTTTCGTATTTCGTAGTATTCAATTAGTTACTAAGTGACGGAGGACATAAAGCGAGCCGAAAGTATTTGAAAAGAAACAAAAAATTAAATTGTTCTGATTTGAATACTAGAGCAGTGATTTTCTTAGGGTTTAGCTTGGTAGCGCGTCAAACTCGTAAGAAGTGTTATAATTGTTAGTCATGACAAAATTCGTAGATCTGTCTTTGGAGGGTACCTACTGTCCTTATATAATGGTAATATTATATTATATTTTGTTGTTGTTGTTGTAGAATACCTTTTAAGTAGGTAAATACTAGGAAAAATGTCAAATAGTCCCTAATTTTTAGTGTGAAAAATGTTATGCAAATATTGAATTTAAATTTGTAGGTTCAAATAAATCAACCCGCAGCCATTAATTCTAAGTCCGAATACTCCGAATTTGGGCTCTTCCAACAATCCCAACAATGAGTGGAACCTGCTCAATATTAAGGACGAAATAGCTCTGGGGATGGACATGGCTATGGTGGTAATCCTAATATAGAGAAGGTCCTTGACACTCACAGCAGCAACAGCAGCAGCAACATCGTTCTTCAGATTCGAATCATTATTGGAGCCATGATTCAGTTCCTTTTTAAGAAATAATACTGCTCAACCCCACCACCACCAACAACAAGAACAGCAGCATCCCTACAACCAACAACAATAACACCACCACCAACAGTCCCCACGCAATAACTATGCGAATAGGTCATCAGGCGTAGGAGGAAGAGGGCCCTGGATATTTTCACCTGGAGCAAAATATACCTCGAACCCCACATCAACAGAATGCAAAATCTCAGCAATAATACAACCCAAAATACCAAAACAAACCCCATCCTACCAGCAGCAACATCATAAAAATGTGTACTTATCCCGAACTTTGGAGCACCCCTCTCAAACTGATGGGGATTATGATAAAAGCGGTGGAGGGGATCATCTAAGTTTTGCTGCAGAAATGAACTTAATGTGTGGACCTAAATTTTAGAATTGTATGCTCAACGAATTTGATCTTCACGGAGTCAAATTTTGGCACGGATGCGGACTGTGTCCTGGAGAATGTGACAGATACAATTAATCTGCTGGCTTTGAATCCAGAGGATTTCCATCCGGCATCTTGCCCAACTGTGGACGTTCTCAAAAAATAACGGGAAGGATGTGAATACCCTCGGAGTTTTCCTTACCCAAAAAACCTTAAATTTGATGTTGTTAGTGTTTTTTGTGTTACTGATGGAAGAAAGTCTATGCGCCAAATTGGTCTACATAACGATTCTACCTACATTTAACTTATCACATTTAACCTGGCAGATCTAACTTATGGTTGATTCAACCTATCCCGATATAACTTATCCTGATTTAACCTATGGCTGTTTTAACTTGTGGTCATTTTAACTTATTCCGATTTAACTTGTGGCAGATTTAACTTATGTTTTATGTAACTTTTGTATTACATGGTAGGTACAGCAAAAGAATGTTAGTGTTAAACTGCGATGGAGTATTCAGGCATATCTTGTTTTAAACCAAACAATTTATGATAAAGTTACAATACAAAGTATTGGCAAGAAGACAAGAACTATTTCTGTGGAACGTAGCTTCAATCTTGGATTCTTTACTGTATTGTATATCAGATCAAACAATTAGCTACCGTACATATTTGCATACTTTTTATATTTATACTGCCTAATTTCCCTTGCGTCGGTACGTTAAAAGATTGTAAAATGGTAAAGAAGTTAAAATTAAAAAAGGTTGACAGTCGCAAGCTTGCATTACGACTGTGAAAGTTAAATAAAATCAAACTATTAAGCAAAAGATTGTACACTTCAAAACAATAGGGCATTCCTATTTTTAGTAAATTTAGGTATTTCCTTTTAAATCCGATTTTGCTAGCCCCAACTAATGTATTTAAAACAGTAGCATAATAAAATTTAATTTTATCGTTAATAGTATGGTTTAAAACAAGATATGTATGAGCATCCCATCCCAGTTTAACACTAACATTATTTTTCTGTACCTACCATGTAATACAAAAGTTAAATAAAACATATAATTATGTTTTATTTTATATATATTTTACCCTAAGTTAAATCTGCCACAAGTTAAATCGGAATAAGTTAAATCGGAATAAGTTAAAATGACAAGTTAAAACAGCCATAAGTTAAATCGGGATAAGTTAAATCAAGATAGGTTGAATCAACCATAAGTTAAATATGACAGGTTAAATGTGATAAGTTAAATCGGATAAGTTAAAAGCGTACAGTACCCGCCAAATTGGTCTACATAACACCATGATAAAGTTCAACTAACTACTTAATTACCCACACAACAAGTAACTCTAAGTCACCCCTGACCAACAATCAACAATGGATGATGATCGAACGTGAATCTCAAATTTACTTTTTATGTCAAGTTATGCATTTGAAATTTTAGGACCTCATTCATCATGCACAACTATAGTACCCATGAATAAAATTAGAATAATCAAAATCAGAATATGCATGTTGATACATACAACATAATACAGTGAGTCAGATTAAAATTTTTTGCTGAATATTTTCACTTAAGTGTTTACTTGTTGTCGTTCCTAAATCATGGAAGTGTTTTAGCAAGCTTTTAGTAAGCAGTTCAACGCTTTCGCATTTACCTATTCTTTATTGACATTGGTCGTTGCTGAACGGCAGTATAAAAATTATTATTATTTGTCAACATTATTGACAATTAGGCTGTGACGATAATAATATTAATAACCTATGATAGAAAAAAAAGTCGTCAATCCTCAGTCAGACAGGTTCGCTAACTTAAACCTTTGAACAAGACGAATCTGTCTCTGCCTTATCCTTCACACAAACTATTTTGATATTTTGGTATATTTTTACGCCTAGTCTGATTAATTCATTAGTTCCTTTCGTATTTCATAGTATTCAATTAGTTACAAACTCGTAAGAAGTGTTATACTTTTTAGTCAAAACAAAAAGCGTAGATCAGTTTGCGAAGGGTACGTACTATCATTAAATATTGGTAATATTGTATTATATTTTGTTGTTGTTATTGTAGAATACCTTTAAAATAGGTAAATGCTCGGGCAAATGTAAAATAATCCCTAACTTTATTTCAGTGTTAATATTAAATTAGTAGGTTCAGATCAACCGCAGCCATGAATGCTAAGTCCAAATACTCCGAATTCGGGCCCTTCCAACAGTCGCAACAATGAATGGAACCCAGGATCCGGACGGCATGGTCAAAATCAAGGGCAAAATAGTTCTGGGGATGGACATGCCTATGGGGGTAATCCTACTACAGGAGGTCCTCCACACTCACAGAAGCAATAGCAGCAGCATCATCGTTCTTCAGATTCAAATCATTAGAGCCTTGATTCAGTGCTTTCAAGAAATAATGCTACGCATCCCCACCACCACCAACAACAACAGCGACTTCCCTACAACCAACAACAATAACACATTCACCAACAGTCCCCACGAAATTACTATGGGAATAAGTCATCAGATGTGTAGGAGGAGGAGGGACCTGGACAATTTTACCTGGAGCAAAAGAATTCATTCCTTGATCCCCACATGAACTGAATGCAGAACCTCAGCAACGATACAACCCAAAACACCCAAACCAACCCCGTTACTAATTATCCTACTAGCAGCAACATCAGTAAAATGCATCCTTATCCCGAACCTTGGGAACCCCTCTCAAACTTGTGGGGATCATGGAGGAAGCTGTGGAGGGGATCGTCTGAGTTGATCCGAGTTGATCTGCAGAAATGGACACAATAGGTTGACCTAAATTTGAGAATTATATGATCAAAACTTTTGGTCTTCACGGAGGCTAAGCTTCAGATTTTGACACGGATGCGGACTGCACTATATCCTCGAAAATGTGAGAAGAAAAAATGTGGCAACGATGCGGGTACCCTTGTAGTGATTTTGTTACAATCATTTTGAAGCAGGTAAATAGGCAATTGAAAACCTATACAAACTAATTACTATACATAGTTTATATTTTTCGTGAGCTAATCATGGTAGCAATTATAATATTTGTTAATACAACATCATTCGGTGTCAGTATTTCAAAATAATGCTAAATGCCCATAGTTTTGAAATTGTTTTTTAATTATGTTTTCTGCAGGGCGTCTCAAATGCTAGTACTTACTACTCGATTGCAAAGATTCGTCAAGTGTTTCATTAACATGAAATTGCTGTGTAGGGGGTGTCACGCTTCAAAATTTCCTTCTTGAGCGGTAAGTTACTTAAAAGTACTGTATATCTATTTTTGTATGTTGCAGTTGTAAAAACAAAAAAGTGGTGAAAGAAAGTAAAGGCTATTCCTTAGTGTTTTCAGTGGTGTTTTTGAAGTGCTCTATATTTACTCGTGTTAATAATTTAATCTATTTTTGAACAGGTGTCAAGAATAATTCACGAATTGTCTCCAAAGTATGGGGGTAATGTGGAAATGAAGAAATGGTCACCCAAGCCTAATACTCTTCTTTGCCGAGCTCTACCTTAATTTATTTGTTGAAATCAAAATTCTTTTATCTGTACATAAATGGATTGGTCATATTTATACTTTATGAATGATTTGTTGTATGTTAAAATTTAATTTAATGAGTAGCTGATGCGGAAATATTTGATTGGTTAAAATCTTTAACTATAAGTAATTACTTACATCTGTCTTATTCTATAAACTACTACATTGCAATTAAATAGCATCATTACAAAAATCTTCTGTTATTTTCTTTTCTCAGTTTCTTTGCTCAGTTTGGTTGCAGTCGTGGTCTTGTGGCAAGTGTCGGACGCGGAGCGCAGAAATACACAACTAAAAATACAGATGTGAGGATGTATGTATGTAAGGAAAATGCATTTTATTTATTTACATTTCAAGAATTAGGACTAACCCATCAGTTATAATTTATTAGAATCTGAGCTGCTCATTTTTTGGTATTTACTTCGTACTGCTCTGCTCAGCGTTGTTTTTGCTTTTAATTTGTAAACTACCGTATTTCCGGAAAAATTGGATGAGCCTGTAATATTGGACAGGTGTAAACTGTTACACGTCGTCCACGGGTCTGAGGGTTAGGAATTAAAATAGTGCATAGGTATAATAATAACATGCTGCACATCTCACACGCTAACTAAATATTGAATTTATTAATAAAAGATGCGAAGTGCAAAAAAAATTGGACAATAATTATTTTGAGCAATTTTGCAGTTTGTTTCTACGTTTATATAAACCGCATGACTTTTATTGCATACTATTAGAATACGAAAGTGAATTTCAGTAGAAATATGTCAACAGCATGTAGACTTTTACCATCATCGTGTGTGAATACAAATTTTTAAAATCTGAAAGTACATGAGAATGACATATGTCTATGAACATGTCGTGTAGAAAGTAGAAAGTGACCCGCTTCCTCCGGCTCCGGCTCTGGCTTTTTGTGCTGTACAATTGATGGCAATAACGAGAACGAGAACGACATGGACAATGAGTGGATGTTAATCGTGAGAGGCTCGCG
>JAQFZE010004615.1:0-11073 GCA_034695245.1 Dicyrtomina saundersi | reverse complement strand
TTTTCAAGAGACTTGTCTCAAATCCTTTAGGATTTTTCCCGGGAAACATTTATTATTATTATTATTATTATTATTATGTGTGACTGTGACAGGAATGACAGGATCGAGACAACAATAGAAGGTGACTGAAGGTGACAGTCAGCAAAGGAGACAGTTTAATATTATACAATATTTTTTTAACAATTTTACCATTTAGCATTTAGAGTGACAACAGGAAGTTGAAATGTGATGTTGGATGTTAATATGTATCCGTCTTTGCATTCAAAATTCAAAACCGAATTTCAAATCGTAGTCAAAAGAAGTATATACTATAGAAAAATTTAATTTGACTGATAGTATAATACGGTTATGTATCTTTCAATTTCAGTGAAGTTGAAGTTGTGAAATATAGCACACATGAAAGTACAAGTGAATGGGCGGCACTCATTTATTTGGGAATAAACGAGTAAAGTTCGTGGTTGGAGTGAGAATCAGGCAATGTGGCATGGCAAAATGTATACCGTTGAATCGTTGAATTTGTACATTCACACCAGGCCTGATACAGAATACCTACTTACTATCTGTAGAGGACGACAATAATACCGAACTATATACTGTGTTTTAGCACGCAATTCCACTTCCAGTCCTACTTCCAGTAGTTCTCCAACTCCAGCCTAACGATAACGTTAGTACAGGTTGTTTTAAAAAGTCTGTAGTTCGAGTTTCAGTGATCTCACACGTTATCATTAGATGTGTGGGGCCGATAATAGAATGTTATGTTAATGGAAATGAAAGCAACGTGCTTCACACATCCCAAGACAAACAAACCACCTAAAATAGCCAACCAACTTTCGTATGAACACACGTAGTATGAATCCTCGTTGAAGAGTTCAGAGTGCAAATTGTTTCATTTATATTTCTTATCAAAAATACAGAGAGCATAAATTCAAATTATTTCTATGAGTGCTCACGCATTTTGGTTGTTAAACCGAACATTACTCATGATAACTTTCAGGAATTAACTTTCTATTTGCATATTTTTGGACAGGATACTACGTTTGACGTGTTTAACGGTCACTATCATTCATCAGCAAAGTTGTTTGCATCGTTTTGCCTGTTTTGGAATGAGTCTACTTCTCTCCATCTGGATATGCTTCCTTAACGCAATATAGAAAATATTAGATGAGACTGTATTTTAAGATGCATGGCATATATTATAGAATATTGTGAAATTTAGAACAAACACAAGAATTTTCGCACATCGAGATACCACAAAAACGTTTGAAGATTTAGTTGATTGGTTGTTCAGTGTACAGAATAATAATAGGCCCAACATCTCTACTCCACTTGCTGGTAAACGATTACGATTAATAACAATGAAGCCTTTTAAAACAATGTAATTTCCTTGCCCAATATCCGCAAACTGAGATTTACTAATCGACTCTCATTAATTCACACGAGGCACCTTGAATACAAATTGCAATTTCAATACACTTCAAAAATCACGTTACATCTGATATACTTGTACCGCTCTTTTGAAGAGTATTTTGATTCTGCCATGTACACAAATTGAAAATACGAACACGTTTCCTACAATCTCAAAATTGCAATAACAACTCAAGGACTCGAATGAACCAAAGCAAAGCTCGAAATCGTAAATCTCATAAAAAATAACGTTATTTGGTTTACTAAAGGATCGAGAATTCGAGGTTGGACTCGGGAAAAGCTAATTAGTATACTGCCAGCATAGTAAGTACAATCACAAACAAGCCAGCTTGGCTTACTTACCTATATTTTGGAGTGTACACACAAAATCGCTATATATCTGAATATGTTCTACACTCTATGTATTTTAACGTTCCGTATATTTAATTCATTTAATGATCTTCAGGAAACACCAACGATTAGATTACACACCAAGAATTTCATAGATAATTTATGATGAAATCCTCAAATTGGAACTTCAAAATAATTAAGTAATTACATTTTGAACACGGTGAATCACTGGAATCACGTACTACACGTACTAGGTGCTCCAGATTCTACAAGTCTCGCAGGCAAGATCACTCAATCACAGACAATCACAAAACTATTAAGATAAACATTATGTAGTCATGTCTTTGATAGTTACAACACAACGCTAAGAAATCTAAATAATTAATATGCTTGTATCAAGTTTATTATTGGATATATGTTTTTGTTTTTGACAATTTCAGTGCGCAGCAAAACAAGAGGCTGGGAGACAAAACTTGTAACAAGTTAACCAAAAATTCACATTTACTAGTAATTAGTAATATTTCTCAGATTTTCGATTTCACATGAACTGATGAACTTGGTGTTCAATGCGAATGAATTACAAAGGGCATAAATACACAAAGTAAAACTTTTAAGGTTGTTTATATTTTAGTTTCGTGAGTTTTGACGAATATACAGGACACAGACTGGCTGATAGGAAACATTTCAAAATTTAATGATATGCCAAAGTTAAAATAAAATTCTGTTTGTTCTTAAGTACTAAAAAGTAAATACCTACATACATTGACAGTAAACAGAACAGAAAAACAGACTAAACTGTCAATTCTTAAACCAATAAGTACTGTATTTCTTACAGTTGTTCACGGGCCCATAACCCAGGACCCGGGTCTGAAAGGTAGAAATTGCAATAGTTAAAACTGGTCTATTATCACGCGATTATGCAACTGTGCACGGGCCTACAATAGTACACGTGTCTGACGGGTCTGTTAGGTCGGAACGCCCACGGGTGAATTGTTCAAGGAAATACGGTATATCAAAATCAACATCCACTAATTGTGAGGTATGTACAGCAAGCATTGGATTTTTAATGATTTGTACACTTCTACGGATAATTACGTTCATAAATTTATAACAAATAGTAGGGAATGGGTTTTGCCATTACGGAAAAAAGTCCATTATTTAGGCATAGTTACTTCAGCGTTTTAGACTATCTACCCACTATTACATTGAGAACTCGGGCCTTGTTCCAATTTGTATTTGGGAAAATGCTTATGTGGCGTGTGGCTTAGGCTTGTGGGCTGCGGTTTTATCCTGGAATTGATATTTATTTGACGTCTATTTTCTGTATTTTCGTGTGACGTGTGTTAACTTATAATAGGTAGGTATACATATATTTTTGCCACTATACATATACGTAAATTATAGCAAACCATGCAAGAGTCTCAACATCCTCCATAAAGAATCTGTTTTAAAGCATAATAAAATAGGGATTAAGCTGCAACTGGAACTTGAAGCTGAAATTAGCTCAAGTTTATTTTTTAAACTGAAGGCGAACTTTATTAATCGGATTACAGTACTTTTCATCACATCCCAACAGCTGATTCGGCTGCCCTAGAAAACTGTAACGATCGAACTATTTTCTTAATAATAAACTACTAAAGAGATGGAGGATGGGACGTGACATGTTTAAAGATAATTGCATTATGCTTGGATTCTAAAAGTAGGTAGGAAGATATTCAGATAACTCACTGTAGTTGGCGTTGTGCGTTTACTAAGTCGTATTTTATTATATGTAATTTGATTAGATATTCTAATGATATAATTACCATCAATGCCAGGGGCAGACTGGTCGCAGTAATTTCAAAAGCCCTGTTCAGGATATTATTGGCCACGGCCACAAAAACAGTTTATCGTCTTCTATTCAAATATGTATGAAACATTTACGCTACATATTAGGGGACACCGCGGCAGCCATCTCAGACCAATATTCGAAATTTTCTAGGTATGATTTTCCAAGCTATGCCTCTGATCAATGGGATTTATGAATATTTGATTTTCTGGAAGGTAGCACAACATGAAAACGCGTTGAAATTGCAGAAAATATAAGATTAACTAGCCCCATGCCCCGTATTGGAAATTGGAAGCTCATTAGCAGTTTCAAGGATGACTATATACTTATACATTATTCCTTAAATTCCAACCATTACATAAATTCGCAAATCATAAACGTCATACGACAAACCAAGAATAGAATAGAAATGGAAATATATTATGGAATTATAGGAAATAAGATTCAAATTCTTGCCTGGGGTAGATTTGATTTCTCTGTATGAGCTCAATGGCAAACAAAGCCTTTAAAACATTTAATTGTACGTGACGACGTGACGGGTAACAGGAGCCGAGGTATCACCCTTCAACGGTGACGCGCGGCGGAAGCATTGAAGTAAATGAATTAATAAACTTTCAAAAGATACAGAAAATAAGGATGAGAAATAAAAGTGAAATGAGAAACAACTGATTATTAGATAGGAATGAATTCAATGAATGGACTTGCAACTGTCCTGACATTTCTAAAGATAAATTTATTTTCTAATTCTATAAAATTGTTTCTCTCTCCGTCAGTCAGTGACATACACTTGCAGTAATGAACTCTGTTTTATAATGTTTTGTAGATATTTCTCTTCCAATTCCAAAAAAAAATAGAAATCAATGTCGTTTCTTGTTGCTAGACACGTATAGAATGTAAACGCCTGGATTGGCAGTCCCTGTGACGGGACTGACTATGAGTGGAATTTTTGGAAGGAATTCCAACGGCGAGAAGATTCAGAGCAATTCAGCCTTTGAAATGATAAACTTGGATTACATATTATTATCCCTTCTTTCCCTTCACTCTCAACTTTACAGATATAAAAGCATTCTTCCGGGAGTGAGACAGGGAAAGGGATCGGAGAATACTCATCCCATTGTCCCACTTAACTCTTACGACTGCTTTTTATCTAATGAAAATTCTCCAGTACTTCCCGAGTCAGCTTGTATAATATCAGCATTGTTACACGCCACACGCAAACAGGCAGACTCAGGAGCCTATACCTATACTGATATTTTCTATTCCTTTTTCTCCAATGGTATCTCTTAAAATTTAAAAGCAACATGACAGAAAAGTATAAGTGATAGTGACGCTGGTATGCGTTAGTTTTTAATGTTTTTTTTTGTAACTGGGCTTAGCCCTAAGTCGTCTAGTCGTCCGAAATACAACGAGAAAAAGTAAAGAATTCATTTAAATATCTATAATATACCATTTGCAGTAGAAATTAGAAAGTAGATACCGTCTCAAAGAAACACAAATTTAGGCTAATTACGACGAGTTCAAGAGTGTAACCATTTATGATGTGTAATCTACTAATTTAAGAGCTGAGCAATGCATCATATGAAATACTATTATTATGTAACTATACAAGCTTTTAAATTAAATGGTTAATATTACGCATTGTGAGAAAGTATAATAATTAATAGCTCACACGTTTTATAGATAGTGCAAATACAGTCTAGTATTTTGTAGGTTTAAGTTTAAGGAAAGTGAAATTGTAATTTTGATGTTTAACAGAGTTGCGAAATTAATATGTTTTTTAAAACGGTTTTTTAGTGTTTTGGGCTTTAAAAATAGCTCACATCATTGAATTTAAGCAGGGCCGGACAAAGGAATTGGTTTTAGGCAGCAATTTGTTTCCATGCAAAACCCACTATGTATTTTGATTTTATTGATGGTTTTCTTTGGTAAAGCAAAATTTTGTATTTACATGCTTTAGAAAAGTTGAAAATGTTCTTTTTACTTGATTCAGAAAAGTGCAAAATGTTCTATTTACGTGTTTTGAGAAAAATGTTAAATGTTTTATTTGTATGTTTTTGAAATGTACAAAAACTTTAATTTGCATGTTTTTGAAAAGTCAAAATATTGTTTTTACATATTTTTGAAAACTGCAAAATGTTCCATTTACATGTTTTTTAAAAATTCAGGCAGCGGGGGCTGCCTGTGCTGGCCACATTATCCGGCCCTGAATTTAAGCATCTTCTCATTAAGTTAAAAAACGGATAGGAGCCGGGGCTTCTATTTGGAGCTTTATGTTACCTATATATTTTGTAAAACTGGATAATAATCCTTTTGTTGTAAATCCATAAAAAAAATTGACAAACTATGAAAATGCTTTGTACTCACAAATTAAAATTAAATGACTCCCTTTAAGTGGTTCTCTAAATAAATGTGCGAGCTTTCTCCTTTGCAATGGTGGCACTAAAAAAATATATAATTGCTGGCAGCAATCTTTTCTGTGTAAGAAAACAAGCTTCAAGAAAATGTCTTTAAGAAATAATTACCTACATTTAATAAGTAGTTTTTTCTCATCTAATGGGGCAAAGTTGGTCTTGGAAATGTGAGTAGGTACTTACACGATTCTCCGAACGTCATATTGTTTGTCGTCATAGACGGAAATAATTACAGCCATTAAGTGAAAATGTGTCCCTCTCACATAATGAACGGCTATGATTTCGTAATCACGTCCATGCATTTCCAACGGCGAGGTATAATAATATCATTTACTTTGTGATGATGGACGATGACGATTTAGAAACGTAATCATCCCAATCCATTCCTGTCGACGATATCCACTTTATCAAATCATTCCTCTCATGGCTCTCATAGGCTCCGTGTATAAATTTAAACCTAATAAACACTCTAATCTTCCCTTAAATCGTATCGTAATCGTCATCACCCACATAAATCCTGGTCTAACTCTCACTCTAACATGAAATCTTACATAATATAATATATTATTCAGTAACGCCCGGTCGGTCGAGCCACTCAGGCTAATACCAAAACTACACTTTTTTTCACTGAATTATTTATGACTACATTGACGTTTCAAATTTGTTTATGTACCAACAAATGATGATGTATAGTCATCGCCATTTAAGACCATAGACAGACCAGACCATAGACCTTACTCAGCTATCTACAAGTGCATTAATAATATTCCAAGTCTAAAAAAGTGAGTTTCGAAAGAAACAGAAATATGAATTTGTTAACAAATTTTGATACTGGTCATTTTGCCATAAAGGAAATAAAAGCCGTTTGGAAGTTTAATAGTTTAGCACAATTTTTGAAATTTTTTTTAAACGCTCAAATTAGTGTACCTGTATTTATAGTTTCGAAAATTTTCAAAAAATAGAGTGTAAGAATTATTAATAGTACAAAATAGAGTAACAAATAGGTAAAACAAAATCTGTGTTAAGTTATGCATATTTTTCACGGCCGGACGAAGGAATTGCTTTTAGGCAGCAATTTGTTTCCATACAAAAACCTGAAAAACCACCGCTTTGATTTTATTAATGATTTTCTTTGGTAAACCAAAATTTTGTTGTATTTGCATGTTTTAGAAAAGTTTAAAATATTCTTTTTACTTGATTCTGAAAAGTGCAAGATGTCCTATTTACATGTTTTTTGAAAAGCGTTAAATGTATTATTTGCATGTTTTTTAAATGTACAAAAAATTTTATTTGCCTGTTTTTGAAAAGCCAAAATATTCTTTTTACATATTTTTGAAAACTACAAAATATTTCATTTACATGTTTTTTGAAAATTTTGGCAGCGCGGGCTGGCTGCGCTGACCGCATTATCCGGCCCTGATATTTTTCATTTTTCAAGAATTAATTAATAGTTCCTTTGTACCCTTAACCCTTTGTGTAACTCCTTCCGTTTTAACTGGTAGGTAGTTTTAAATTTGATAATTTTTCCATGTATACTTTCTACCACAAATGAATTACGCTTCTTTTGCAATTGTGTAACAGTTTGAATAAAGCCAATAGTTGATAGCGTATAGAAGTGTGAAACATGTTATTAAGTATTAAGTAGGCGCCTTATAAAAAGCCGTTTGAGAGTAAATCAATAGAAAATGTTTGAAGTAAACAAAACCTGTTGGAGAGGGGAGTCTCACAGGTTGCAACATATATCTATGCCCGCCACACAATAGAAAGGAAAAAGCTAAAATTGGAATTCCGAAACCAAGACGAAATAACTGTGAGTCATAAAAAAATCCATATAGTCAGCCGTAAACTGGTACAAAAAAAAATAGGCAGGCGAAAATAAATAGGAAAAGAAAGAGCGGACAGCTCAACAAGAACAGCTCAAAAATAGCTCAACCCAAATCTGTGTAGTAAAAGTAAAACAAAAAAGTAACAAAGCTATTCACACATCATATTATGTGAAGTGGGAACTTATTCTATTGTTATTGTTTTGGTTTTTGTAAATCCAATTTTGCATTCCAAAAATATCCATTGAAAAGAAAACTTATATTAAGTATTATACCTATCTAGGTGGGTACTTCATATTCATGCAAAACCTTTTAAATACCAACATTGTTAGCATTTTGTCGGTACTTATTTATTGCCCAGAACTAAACCCGATGTTGGTAAAGTACCAGCGGACTAAAAAATCTGTAGTAAGGAATTTACATCACATGAAGGAATAAAACCATTTTAAAATTTTAATGCATATTACAATTTTTAAAAAATAAGTGATTGACCACAACCAATTTCGCTAATCAATTTTTGTAAAAATAAAACATCAGTATAAAATATTTAAAATGTGACTTACTTTTATATCTAATCCTTCTGTCCAAAATTTACACAAAAAAACCCTTATTGCTCCAAACAATTCTATTATAGATCCGAAATTTTGTACACTTGATTTTAAACTTTCACTTATTTTCTCTTTGTCACTTGTTTTTATATTTAATACTTTTGATTGACGATGGATTGATTGAATTTATTTTGAATCTCTTTTCTACAAATTAAAATCAAAATGAAAATCAAGTCAGTCCATTTATTTTTCACCTTCTTCTTCTTCTAAAAATTTGTATATTTCTATTCTCTCTCCAGAGCTTTTCGTTTATGTAGTAGTTTTATAATTATCACAGTTAAATTTTCTTTTTTTATAGATTGTATTGTAGTCGTGTAGTAGTGCTAATTATGATGATTGTTGATTCAACGGATTTTTGTAGAAATATTATTTGTGATTAATATGTAATACTTGGTTTTGATTTTTTGATGGTTTTCTCTTATTTCAGTCCGTTGATATAATTATATATTTACATATATATATTAAGTCTCTCTCGTATGTTTGTAGTTGTTGAAATTCGAAGTAGGTTTTTTTTTGTAGTTTGACGTTTGTATTAAAAATATATATATGATATATTAATTTTTTTTGTTATATTTTGTTGTATATATATATATGTAATTTTGTATCTAATTAATATTTGGCTATATCCAGTGTAGCAAATATGATTTTGTAGTAGTATATATTTTAATTTTCATAAAATATGTTTGTAGATTTAATACTTTGTCGATTAGGTAATTTTAATATATTTGTTTTTGATTTGTAGGTAAAGGATGTGGACGTTGGAAGAAGTGGACATAGACAAATGAGATGAAATGAAAAGAGTGGAGGAGAAAACGTGTGATGATATTATATTGAGAGAAAGGAGAGAAAGGTAAAGAGGTGAAAGAATGAAGAAAGGAAAGAAGGGGGAAAAAAATCAAGTAGTAGATTTTCTGATAGGGATTCCTGTGTCTGTTTGGCGTGTGTGAAGAGTGAGTTGTATTTTTTTTATCCTTTCTTTCTTCCCTTCGCACTCCTGTTGAGCCTTCGTTTTCGTTTTCCTTCTCGTTTTTCGTCAAGAGTGTAACTTTCTTCCACGTCTCTTCTTGTGAGTGTTCTGTGGCTCACTTTCTTCCTTTCTGTTCCTTGACGTTCCGTCGTCTGAAGAAATTATTTTCTTGGATATTCTTCTTGTGGTGAGGTTCTCGCTTTCTCTCTGTCTCTCTCTCTCCCACAAATTCCCAATTCCAAAATGGGGGTAGACAATCCGATCCGACGACGACGAGGACGACGACGACGACGACGACTACTACGAGGAGGAGGAGGACGACGTCGACGATGTAGTGTGTTCTAGTCAGACTCAGACAAGGAACTGAACTAAACTGAACAGCTCAGACTATGTAGCACGGAAGGATATCCGCTGTACTGTATACTCACCATGCGACTCGTTTTTGTGGACCTCTCTGCAAATGATGGGTTCGAGAATGAATTTACTCTATATATTATTATATAGCCTCATCGTTTTCGTTAGAATTGGAAATGTGTTTTTGACGTCGTCGTTTTTATCAGTGTGGTAGATGCAAAGCATTTTCTCTCTCTATGTTAACGTTTTACTCTCATTGTTTGCCTAAGGGGCCTCTACGCATAATCTCTAATTACTATTTACCTACGTGCTTCCCATACAGGGGAAATTGATGTGCATAGGAATTCATTCACCGTTTCAAAGTTTGAATTTTTCAAATATTTTCTTTTTTACTGTTACTCCTATTTTTTTTCAAAATATGCTGTTATTAATATTTGTATTCATGCAGATTGCACATTGAACATGGGCATGTTTTTGTATTTGTGACGTTTGACAGAGCGTATTTTAAGTATTTTTGTTTTTGTATTTTAAGTTAAGTGAATTCTTTATCTAGTAATGAAGTATTTCAACGCTTTTCAAAAATTCTTATTTATAGTTTTTTAATGCTTGAAATCCTAGTAGTAATAGTTTTTGCACTTTTCAGAATCTTGCTTTTCTAAAATTGTGCACTTTTTTGAATTTTCAATAAGCTGCACCATGTACAATCTTTTAAACTGCAATATAAACGATTCTTATTTCTAGTTGAACGCAACAAGTATTTTTAGTATTTATTGTTATAACTTTTTAAAACGTGAACCATGCTATACGCCTAACACGCTTGCTTACAGAAGTAATTGTGTAAGAAAAACCCCTATACGTTAATACTAAAGTTCAAACACGTTTCACAAAGCTGCGTATAATGTCTTTTTGCAATTTTCAAAAACCTGTGTGGTTGAGATTTTTTGCGCTTTTGCTTTTGCAATAAAATTTTAATTACTTTGTGTTACCCTAATTTATTTAACTATACCTTATTTAATAAAATTTTAGCAACATAATATTACTGTGTTAATATTACACAAGGAATCAATCAAAAAACCTATTGAAATTTTGTAATGTAAAAAACCCTGTATCGTAATCTTTTTATAGACAGCTGTATTTTACTGTATGTTCTAAAGCTAATATAAGCCCATTGAAATTTGAAATAAATAGAATAATAGAATACAGCTTCTTATTAAAAGAATTAAGAATAAAACATTTTGCATCTCCCACAATGACATTATACTAATAGTAGGCTATCACTACATCCGTGCACACTGTTTAGTGCTTCATTACTCACTATTACTGCGAG
>JAQFZE010004614.1:0-11074 GCA_034695245.1 Dicyrtomina saundersi | reverse complement strand
TGCAAATTGTTTCATTTACGAGTTTTAAAAAAGTGCAAATTTTTCTATTTACGAGTTTTGAAAAAGCGTAGTATACTCTATTTAAATTTTTTTGAAAATTGTAAAATGTTCTATTTACTGGCTTTCAAGATCATACTATGACATGACATATTTGAATATTTTTGTAGAGTATGAATTTTGTTTCTCTAACTAAAAAGATGCCATCTTGGTTTAAATTTCCCCTATATGTTATAGCCTACGTTAAAAATTCATTTTGGGGTGAGCAACTGCCCTCCTGCCCACCCCCTGGCTCCGCTCCTGGTCGTTGTGAATTGAATTATGGTCCATTCAATAAGACTCAATGCAAGTCCTATATAACTGTCCACACAACAACAGCTTTTAACGTGTCCGATCCAATGCAGTGTGCAATTCAATGCAGTCTAATGCAATTCAAGTCCTCATCTCCAATAAAAAGTATTGAGAATTGACAAGAAATAAAAAAGACACGTTGTGTTTGAGCGTTTGAAGTTTTGAAGACAGAATCCTTCATCGTTCTCGTTCCCCATTTTCCTTCCTCCTCGTCTTCCACTTCGTCTGACGTCTACTTCTTTTTCTTCTTTGATGCCATAGCATAGCAGTCAATGTGAGTTACTCTCCTATTTATTTTATTACAATCTATTCTGACTCGTCAGTGAAGGGCTGGGCCTTATGGCGTTCCCTTGTTCTTGGCAGGCTGAATGGCTGGGAGTTGGCAATTGAATTTATTTAGAATTGAAGGATTTGTATTGAATAATTGAACGTCCACACGTAAAAGTATGTAGCTCCCATGGGCAACATGGTGGGGTATAGGGAATCCCGTTTTGAGGTCCAAATAATATCACTTTGGACTTGGTCTTATCGTATGCTATGATCCTGTCTGCAGAGTTTCTTGAACACGTAGTTACATGTACCTGCTTATACCTACCTACGGAGGCACACTGTATTTTTGCACGTAATGTAGTTTGTTTTTCAAAATTTCTATTTACTCGACCATGTCGGTCATCATCACCATCATCATCACCATCATCATCATCATCATTCTGACTGATGTAATTTTATTACTTGTTGTCGAGTAGCGCATAGCGTCGTATCCATGTCCGTCGTTCGCGTTGTGTGCAACGATATGCTAGTGAGTCAAGTTTAGTCATTTCAAGTAGTCGACGTGGAAGTGGACGTCCAAAAAGCAGACGGTGCGGTAGTAATAACAAGACGGAATCAGACTACTGTACTAACTCAAGCAAATAATAAAATATTAGAAGACACCGTTTCCAAATGTGGAATTTTTTCATGCATAAAAATGAGTTTACGAGAGAAAATTAAAGGGATTTTTGATTACGCGATAAATTGTACTTATACATACGTCAAATTAAAATAATGTAGTAGGTACACTCACATTCAGTTTTGCAGTCAGTCTATGGGCCAGTGAAATACACGGCTACGGCTACGGCACGGCAACGGTTTACAAGAGAGAAGTTCTATATGGTTCGATGTAGCTAGACACGTTGTGTTCTGTTTTCCATTCCGTTTTACTTACATCTTTTAGATTGGGTTTGGATCACACATATATTAGTAATATATACTGCTAATCCCTCTGACTGCGGAATTTTGCATCCATGTCGCCTGGGAAGTAACAAAATGGCCCTTATTCAGTTTAAGCTGTAATTAAATTGAGCTATGCTAAAAAATAGAAGAAATGAGACGGATGGCTAAAATATTGCTAACGAGTTCTTTTTTAAAATGTGGAAAATGTTTTATTTACATGTTTTTAAAAAGGGCAAAATGTTCTATTTACATGATTTTGAAAAGTGCAAAATGTTTTATTTACATGTTTTAAGAAAGTGAAAAATGCTCTAGTTACACATTTTTGAAAATCACAAAATGTTTTGTTTATACTTTGGTTATTGAAAAGTGCAAAATGCACGATTTCCAAGCTTTCAAAAATACCATACGATGTTTTAATTTATGATTTGTAGATAGTGAATTTTGTATTTCGCTAAAATATGGGTGATTTTGATACTTCACAGACGATATTATAGTCCATAAGTCCCCAGGCCACAGGAGTAATCGTAACTGACAATATAAAATATTATTCATTTTTATATTCATATTAATCAAAGGAGGATCAAAGGTGTGAAGACCAACGTGTCCTGGTTGGAAAGACAATACTAAAATCCCATACATTTTATATACTAGACTTCAAATAATATTTTTTAAAAAATTAGGTAGTGTCTACAGTCTACAGTCTACATACAGTCAGAATTATTTCCTCTGTTAGGATTGTAGTAGGATTTAGAGTGGAGCACCATATGTTTTATGTGTACATTTATTATATTTATTTTCGTATGGGCGTACATACCAGAAGAGCTTCACCTGCCCCTTTCAATATTATTAAAGACGCTCAACATTTAAATTCAAATCCGTCAGTCCGTCCATCCGTCCATCCGTCGTGGAGGATAGACTCATTCTAAGTAAGTGCATAAGTACATTCACAAGTGTGAGGAGGAATTGACTGCAATAATAATAATATCCTCGAGTGATACTACTTACTCACTTGTCGACTATGGGGAAACATCCCATGGGTTTCAAATTGGAAAGTGAAAAGAGGATTTCCCGAGGACAGTCAGTCATATATGCATATTAGACGGATAGGGATATAGATATAGACATATGGTGCATGTGATTGAGATAGACATCGACATCGCGGCATCAGAATGAGACCAACATCCCTGTGTATGTACTTAGTCTGTCTGCCCTCGTCCCCATGTCCTGCATTAGAATTCCACATCCTATTCATATAGCCATAGCCACGGAGCTCCTCATAATTTAGTAACTATTGGCTCTGTAATTACTTAAAGATGTCCCACAGATACTGTACATGAAGACGACGTCGACCACATGGAATTTGCAATGGTCTCGTTCTTGCCGTTATACCGTCGCCGAGAGCGACCAGGATAAGATTTTTCTTATTGCTTGTTCAGATAATATGTGATGTGGACTTTTGGATTGGGAGATGAGGACTGTGGCTTAGTACAATAGGAATCCTTCACAGCTCATCTTCGTTTTCGTCTTCGTTTTCGCCCTCCTCTCTCACAGGTCTCTCAATTAGGAGAACACGACTCAAAATAGAAATGAAAATAGAAACTAAAAGTACACTTTGCGGCGCGTCCATCAAAATTGAGGAATGCTTCAAGCGGTCGTTGTCGTTGTCGTTGTCGTTGTCGTTTTTGCTGCCGTTGTTGTCTTGATTTTGAGTGCTGGTTGTGTGTACGCATTATTACAGATTACAGATCCAGCATAGCCGCAGAATTATTATTATTGCTCAGCTCCAGAGGAGTGAGCATGTACAGCCAGTCAATTACACTTCAAAGACTTTAGATTAGGTAAATAAAATCGTTCACGTTCTGCTACGTCCCCCAAAGCTCGGGCTTCTCTATATGTCTATATGCAGTGGTAGTAGGTATATATTTTGTTTCGTTTCATGTCCAAGTCCAAGTCCAAACTCAACCGCCGAACCGCACACCAGTCACCGTAAGAGACAGACCGTAACCGTAACCGTAACCATGCTATACCATGCCATGCCATACCATACCATACCATACCTTGCCATACCATGCGGAAAGCGAGACAGGAGCGTCACATGAAATAATTTGGAGATGAATTTTTGGACTGGAATGAATTTCATCTTCATAGAGATGAGAAGCTGAAAGAAGAGAAAAATTCCCTAAGGCGTGCAATAATAATAATAATTGTTTTTACTTTTTACATTTTGCATTTTTGTCGGACGTCGGACGTGCATTCAACATAGAAGAAGATACTTGATAATAAAAGTCTTATTTTTCCTTGTAAGGAGACTCGTATCACCTACAGATATTCAAGAACGTTTCTGCTTCAAGTTAGTGCGAAACCCAAACTCAATAATGGAGATACCTGGGAGATATTATTATGTGGCTTTTGAGGCTCTGTTGTGGAGACTTTTGTACAGGCGAAGATAGCGAGACTCACTTTCTTACCTCTTCCCACTGCCACCGCCACTACCACCACCACCACCACCACTGCTCACCTGCTCCGTCGTCATGGAGTGAAATGTTGAAGAATTGGAATTGGACTTTTGCATTTTCTGCAGCCTGATCATGTTGATGATGATGATGATGTTGTTGTTGTTGTAGTTAATGTGGTTGTAGGCTTGAGGGCGGAGCGATCTTAAGAAATGTCTAAGGAAATGCCAGCCTCACTCACAGAGCAGAGTTTTACTTTGATCATATTTTGTTGGATGTGATAATGTTGATTGTTGGTTAGCCCCCTGCTCCTTTTCTTCCAACCCTTTAGGATATTTCTCCTCAGCAGCAGCAGAGTTCTTGAGTGCAGTCTGAGTCTCTCCATTCACGTACGAAACAAGGTAAGCTAAGCTCATGAGCTATAAGAAGAGGACGAAGAAGAAGAGGAGATAGGAGATAGTGGGACGCTATAGGGTCCATCTGGATCTGGATATACTCACCTATAATTTCACATTTTAAACCTTTGTCAGATAATTCTCGGAGAGACTCTACATCTACAAACAATCTTCCCATCTCTGTCTGAGCACTGTAGAAAACAGAACAGACTACACACATGTCTATACCTATATGTACGCTCACCATATAGCTACTAATATATGCAGATATAGAGATATAGGAAACAATGAGGATTGAGTACATACTTACATACAGGAAATTCTTGAAGACTTTTCAAGCCAAAGCCACTTGGTTGTTTTTTACTCAATTCTCAACGCAAAACTCAACCCTATTCTTATTGCAATGGGATATGGCATGGCATGGTATGGTATGGTATGGCATGGGATGGGATGGGGTATGAAATTGCTAGTGCTATTGGAATGGTCAGAGTCAGTCAGAGAGTGAGTGTAGTACATTATATTGGAGTAGGAACTAAAAGGCCTAAAGGGATACAGCCACTACCTTGCATTACATACATAGCCATAGCGTATAGGTATATGCACTTATAGAGGGAGATGGAGGCAGTTCGTGTGAATTAGGATGGCACTCATTGTTGTCGTTGTCGTGAAAAATGAGCGAGTAAGTAAGTCTCAAGTCTGATCCAAAGGTGAGCGCACTGCTAAGACTTAAGCAAAATAAACTCGTAATATAATTCTCTCTTAATTCCTCTCCCAAATGGAAAATAATAATTATTTTATCTATTTATTTCCTCCGCAGTAGTCCTCCTCCTCCTCCCTCATTTACACACATTTCGTCCTCCTCTCTCCGTCCACGAACCTCCGTCAAACTCCACACTCATGGCTATGAAATGTGACGTCGTCAATTTAAAATTGTGATACATAAAATAAAAATGGTGACCTAATAAATATTTAATATTTTGTCAAATCTTCCAAAACAAGATTACAGTTGAGGAGAGAGGAACAGTAAATCAATAAGAGATCTTCACTTCATCTATTAAATAACCTGAAGCAAAATTGTATACGTTTTTAATTCTCAATTGAAAGGAAACACAGATTTATCTGTATATGTAGTACAGTGCGCCCCGTTTTGGAATTTAAATTGCAGTTTTAAATTGATTAATAAGAAATTTTGTACCAATGATTTTGCTTGAGCAGTGTGCCAGTACAAGTACAAGTGCGAGCTCCATTATTATGTTTTAATTGTCGAATTTGACAATTTTGTGATCTTTAACCAGTTCTTTAAATTCGTCACAAGTGGGATGATTAAGTGAGTTATACGTATTGCATTAATGGGATTTATGTGATATCAGCAAATTTATCCTGCCTCGCAATATATTACTAGGTAGATGTACAATTTTTTAAAACACAGTTTAAAAAGATTTATATGCCACATTATTCGAATTTTAAATTGTCCTTCCTGTGTGTGAATGTGAAGGGAAGAAAATTAAACAATATTAATATAGGAAGTTTTTCTACAAAGTTTTCACAGTTATCAGGTGATGAAAGTAACGAGACTCAAAATTAAATTCGTGATCAAACGTTGTGTTTTTTTCATGTATATTTTTGAGAGTGATTAATTCCTTCATGCCTCTTAGGAAACGGTGGACGGTGGACGGTCCGATCAAGGGATGATTTCTAAGTCTGTGATTTGTGTGTGTGTGTGTGCTTAGCATAATTTCTTTATTATTGGATTTGGATATTCATATCATATCGTATGGGTGGGTATAGGTAAATATATCAGTGCATAATTACGTGAAGTGCGTACATATTATATGATACACCCCGCACCTACTTATAATAATAGTAATATTAATAACCTAAGAATACACACAAATCTGATAACTGTGTTGGTTTTGGATTGGTGGGCTGTGAACAGATAGTTGATTTGTGATATTTGTATTTGTGTGTAGTGTGTTTGTGTGTGTGTTTGTAAGTTGTAAAGTGAAGTGAGTGGAAAACACGGATACGGATCTTGAGGGTTAATTCCTGCTCATTGTATATGAAGTCTACGTACCTATCTACAATACACTTTAATTTCGAGTGAGAGAGAGAGAGAGAGAGTTACAGATTTCTTCTGTGAATACATTATCTGTATATTATTGTTGTTATTAGTACTTTTGTACTTGTGCTCTGGCTCTGACGTCTATTATCCTGCGTGTATAATTTAGACTGGATGAAAAAATTAACAAGGATCAGAATCAGATAGCGGCCAAGAGCGCGTTGAGCATGGAGTTGCTTGGAAGGCTACGTGACGTCATCCTAACTTTTTTTCTAGTCATTTTTCTACTTGTGTGTTCAGGTAGGATGTAGCTCTATTTCTAAGACCCTCAGCCCCCCCCCCCCACCATCCCCCTCTTTATGTGTGTCTCTCCCCCTTATTAAACCTACCAACCCAATAGGAAATATCTTATATATGCAAATTTATGCATTTTAATTACTATGAAAAAATCAACAATAAACTATATGTAGGCAATTGCTGTGTCATTCCACGTCTGTGGCTCTGTCCATCACACAAGTTATTTCTTCCTTGGAGTGTTTTGGTTTGTATCAGATACAGCATGATAGAAGGAATTCCTATTCTTTTTTTGCCCTATGTCGATTTTTTTTAGCATGTCCACAATTACTAAGCAGATTCAATTAAACACGTTGGGTACTATTATTGTAGGAAATCAGTTGCCAATTATATTATTTATAGATTTTTTTTTTAAAAAGCTGTCGTCAAAGGATTTTTTCAGTATAATTTATATCCTATAAATAGCCTAATCGTGTATACATTAATTATTATTTATTTAACAAATGCTACTGGAATGTACACTAAGCAAACCTTAGAAAATACTACACATACCTAAACGATGACTGATACTGGTGCTAGTCCTGGTACTGGTCCTGGTACTGGTAATTATGTCGCCCGTGAAGACTCTAACTGACCCATTTCCATAGTTAACTACAAACAAATTGCATTACCTACAAAAAATTTAAATATCTTGATCCTCAAAACTTGTTAAAAAAGCATATTTTTCACTTTTAAAAAACATAAATAGAATATTATGCACTTTTTAAAAACATGTAATTAGATTATTTTGCAATTTTCAAAAACGTGTACACAGAATATTTTACACCTTTCAAAAACATGTAATTAGATCAATTTGCAATTTTCAAAAAAATGTAAAAAGAATTTTTTACACTTTTCAAAAACGTATAGTTAAATTATCTCTTTTCAAAAACTCATAATTATCCTTTTTTTACGTACTAAATTCAATTGGATTTAAAGTTTTTTTGACCTGTAAGCATTGTAAACTTTCGTCATGTTGAGATGACTACCTAAAGTAGAAAAGATGCAAAGCAAGTTGAGCTGTATTGAAAAGGAATTTTAATGCAATTTAAACCGAAATTTTGGGAAGTTAAAACAATATGCAATGGTATAATATATCAATATTAGCAATTCTGACAAAATCAGAAGTAATGCGGGTCTGCTATACATTACGTGGGTCTGAAACGTCTCATTCTTATAGGATATACGGTATATAGGTATAGGTACTTTTTGACTGATGTTGGTTCGTCGTATTTTCCTCTCTTTTTTTGAACACCCCACCAACACCAACCAACATGAAGGTGGATGTAGACTGCTGTATAAACCCTAAAAATTGTATAAAAAATTGAAAAGCTATTAGTCTCCTAGGCTTAGAATTTTTTTTTTTAAAAAGAAGAAGGTAACCTAACCTCCCATAGGCTCAAGCTAGAATTTTAATAGGAAACTCGTAAAGAGCAATTAAATATGGTACGGTAGGCAGTATATGACATGAAGGGATTCGTGTGGAAGTGGAGGAAAATGCTCATTACTAAATACAACTAAAAACCCCACAATCTTTTTCACTCGCATGTCATCTCATACGAACGCTTTTGACTTCTGTCTCTGTCTCCCAGACGAAGTCGAGTCCTCACACTTTTTTTTTCAAGACTCTGAGTCGAGAATATTATTGGAATTAATGGAGTAAGTGTGTAGACGACGTACGAGGAACTCCGACTGCACCGTGTAGTAGTAGTAATGTGTAAAAGTTATTATCCATTTTGATGGGATTTTAATGGACAATGTATGTGTGCATGTGATAAGGGAGAATGGAGGTTTATAGTTAGGCTTAGGCCTCCTTATTTTTTTTTCTCGCTCCGAGAAGCCATTAAAACATTAAAAGATGTTACATTCCCTATTCTCTATAGATTCTAGATTCCCTTTCTGGTTATTTTCTTAAAGATTTTATCAAGTCGAATTTGAAATGGCGCAGCTGGGCGCTTATTTTTAATCCCCCCCCCCCTCTCAGTGAAAATAGCGATGAAATCTATAGCTAGACAGGTATTATATGATTAGTCATTTATTTTCCCTGTTGCATTTTTGACGGACATTTTAAGCAGTAGTCACACCAAACCGAACCGATGCAATGCAGTATGCAATGTAATGCATCAGTTAGGGATGGTCCATAAATGACGTCACCCAAACTATTAACCATTTAGGACCCAGCCCCACTCCCACGTCACCATTTTAATATTACAGAAAAGGTTATAAGGTTATCTTTGACATGGCGTATCATCAGTACTCGACTAGACCCACTGACCCTACTGATGACATAGCTTTTATGGAAGATCCCTAATGTGAATTGTTTATTGCCATTTAAAAGGATGTTAGATAGAAATGTAGAAATTATAAAAGTAGAGCATCGATCAGTAGGATTGGGATTGGGATGGACTGCTACAGAAACACTCACGCATTCTGATAATTGATCTGACAAGAAAAAAATAGAGTAATGAGAGGGATCATATGTTAATAATTATTATTGGGCTTGATGATTGACAGTGCCAAATGGGGAGTGCCAACCAGGCCCGCCGCCGACTCTGAACGTGAACCGGGATTGGAGAATCCCAGAGGATGAGCATGTTGGGGCTCGAGTGAATCATGCTCAAGTTCGTGACACGGAGCATCGAAAATTCAAATTTAACATCCTCCCGTCTGAAATAAGGGATATCTCGGAATTCTTCCGCATCGACTCCAGCACTGGCTCCATATATCTCAAAAAATCTCTTAAAGGCAAAGTACGTACACATTAGTTTTTTTGTACAAGCATTATGTATATATATGAAGAGTTTTTTGGAATAACGGGTCATGTCGATCAAAGCAAATTTGAAAGCGACAACGAATATTGAATAAAATGTGGCAGGATTAGATATTTTTTGAACTCGATTTTTCCCTGCAGGTACTGTAACTGACGAAGCGTTATTACAAGTAGTTTCATAAATCTAGACTCACTCTGGAATTTTCTAGAAAATTTTCAAACATTTTAATTTGAGGACTTTTTCCGTTTTGCCTCAAAATCAATAATTTAACGTGGAGTCAAAAGTCCGTGAGATGAAATTTTAATCGTTTTGAGTGAAACCAAACTTTTTTGTAACTTTTTAATTTTTTCTTGCATAACAAAATTTACGCACGGCAATTATTGTCTTCTACAAACTACGAAATTACTCAAAAACTAAATTTAAATCAGAAATGCATGTTGTACTTATTCCATTTTACAAACAATCATTGAATAGACTTATCCCGTTTTTCCACAAAACGAAATTTTGGCTATTTAAAAAAAATTATTTGGTTGAACTTTGACATTTACTATTCAACAAAGTAACGTAACTAGTTGAATAGTACACGTAACGCAAATAATCTCATTTTTGAAAAAGAAATGGAGTTACATCCCGTTGTACCAACCATCATTTCATATATATATAATATGAAAATTAATATTAAAAATAATTATATAGCTGGGGTTTAGAAAATAGGGAGGAGGAGATTAGCATTTAGCATGACAACCTGAGCACTGGTACACATATGTAGTTCAGAAGGCACTCATACATTATTAACGGTTCACGGAAATGTATTAATAAACTGTAATATCTCTACTTGTGAATTTTAACTGTGTAATAAGAATATACACAATCAATTAGCAAGTATTCCAAGCCGAAGCCGAAATGGTACATGCGTATTTGAATTGGATGACATGATACACTGAATATCATCCGCTTGATTTTTCTTTATAGCTATTGTGCTCAATACATTATGTATTTCTACTACTAAAAGACTAAAACTACAAGTATACTCAAAGGGCTAAAACTAACGGAGACGGAGATATTCGTTTGATCCAAAATTCCAAATCCCAAATCCCATAAAGCGTAAGCTCCATATCTTTTACAAGTATAATAATAAAATCTATGTATGAATTTTATTTTTCTCAAAATTATAACATATGTAGGGACACGCTCATCCAAAATCCAGAGATCCAACAAATCGCACAATAATCATATTTTTGCGATACCAAAATCAGATTGTCAGTTGCAATTGTTATAAATAGGAGGAATCCAGGTATTAGACTGTTAAGAATCTGTCTGATGTTTATTGTTGTGTAGCAATGAAAATGAGAGATAATAATTTTAAGTTAAAATAGACCAACGAAATATGTACTACGTAAAAGATTATTACACATTAAAACTGTTCAAAAAAACTGAACGGCGATGCACAGGAATGTGATGGGGCTACAAGACACAGTTACAAAGGCGACAATGTGACAGGCG
>JAQFZE010004613.1:0-11074 GCA_034695245.1 Dicyrtomina saundersi | reverse complement strand
TGGAAATGGGTCATTTTGGTTCTTCACAGACGATATGTATAATTATAGGAAAAAGTACAAGAAGAAACAAGATGCCTTGAACCTATGAAATCTGAAGTGATACGCTATATTCGGTTATACGAATATATGTGCTCCGCTTTATCTTTGGCTTTGAGCTTTTTGAATTCTGAAAGATGCTTTTCTCTCCTCCGTGTGTGGAACTGTATGGAGGGCATGTGATGGCATGGGATGGGATGGATTCTCCTCCATGGATGGATGCAGATGTGGGTTGCAAAAGGTGACAAATTGAGGAGCATGCCCAAGGGATTGCATGGCCAAGTCAACGTTACGAGGGTGGCAAACTGGTTCATTTTTCACACTTGTCCTTTCACCACTTCAACTCGTCTTGTCTCCACTGACTTAGTCCACCCGGCAGA
This sequence comes from Dicyrtomina saundersi, assembly GCA_034695245.1. Taxonomy (NCBI): domain Eukaryota; kingdom Metazoa; phylum Arthropoda; class Collembola; order Symphypleona; family Dicyrtomidae; genus Dicyrtomina; species Dicyrtomina saundersi. The sequence continues at coordinate 10,658 of JAQFZE010004613.1, read as the reverse complement.
GGATTTCTCAGGCCAGGGAACTCAGAATATCAGTGCGAGTGTCTTTAGACGAAGCTTCACCAAACTTCACTTCATCGAAGAATATTATACGCGAGTGAGCGAGTCAGCGAGAGAGAGAGAGAGAGAAAATCCCAAGGAAAACCATTTGAGCATTCGTCAACAAATCCCTACAACCTCAACATTACTTAACTTTGATCTTTACTACATCAATTACTACTCCACCATTTCAGCGCGCATCATCCCATGAATCCCATCCAAAATACTCTCCACACACTCAGACACACACATCCAGCCCATCAAGTCCAAAAGTCGATCTACACGAGTTTACACTCTCGACAGTCGACAGGAGACAGTCTCCGCTTCTTCAAAACTAAAACACCCCCAAATCCAAATCCAATGAATCCACTCTAATACAACCTAATGCCACCTTCACCTTTCCGCAGTCTATCCAATCTACACCTACTCTCCTTCTTTTTTTTTTGTATATAATTAGTCTATATTTATAGGCCCACAACTTCCCATCCCCGCGTCCTTTTCCTATAATATTCCTTCTACTTCATCTTCTCTGCCCACAATGCATAAACCATTCTACTCCACGTCGTCGGTTCGGTTTCGGTCTCGGTTTTGGCTTCGGGACACACACCACACAGATAGCAGACGGAACGGAGAACTCTCAACGTTAACATTGTTCATCATTTCCCACTAATCACATGATGAAATTGTGAGAGAATTACTTCCAAACTTCCAACTGTCTTGAATTTACAATGTAGTGGCAAAACCTGGAAATATTAAAATTATGTATATGAGGCAGAGGAGAGGAAGACAGAGGGGATTCTGCCCTGAGATGCCTCTCACACAGAATTATACGGAGGAACCGGCTGAAACCGACACCGATACCGACACCGCACCGACACGAGTGACTTATGGGAAACGGTTAAAATGCAACTACACGTGAAATTGCTACTAATACTACACATACAGAGCACAGCTCAAGTTTTACATCCTAATTTATTAGTGACTCCCAACAATCTTTTCCATGTTCTCATCTCCGTTTTTTTCTTCTTCTTCTTTAAATCTTTTTCTTATTCTTACAAGGCCGTTCAATTTTTCTTGTATTTGTATTTCCTAATACTCTCATAAGTTTTAAAAATATTTCTGACTCGTTCATTTCAATTTTTTCTGCTACAAATTCTGGTTTTAATATAGGCAGTAGTAGAAGGTCTTATTTACAAGTAAGTATATAGGTAGATATATACTTTCATTTTAGCATAGAGAATATAGGGAAGATAATTGGAATAATAGTTGATAAATGATGGGATTAAATTAGTGTAAAGGTTCAAAATCTCGTGTGAAGATAGATTGGCCGATTTCAATTAGCAGCTTGTTGAGAGTTTCTGTTTATTTGATATGGATGACGGGCTGATTTAGTGATTTTGTGGATGTGGAGCTTTAAAAAACTGAGCAAAATGAATTGAAGCGTGTGTGTAAGTATATAGCGTACCTAAGTATATGGATGGATATCTTGTGCCTCGCTATATGGCGTTATATTAAATTTCTATATCTCTGCCTGTTTTCTACTAGTGACTATATGTACGTGTCTGGATGGGATGGGATGGGGCAAGTGTGTAGATTTTGACAAGTAACAATATGCAGATGAGATGATGAGAATTCTCCCTGACTCCCACTGTTTAAATAGTAAATAACAGTTACGGCAAGTTGACTTGTCCAAACATCTTAAATTGCAACTCAAACATGTTCGAGGCTGGAAAAAGACAACGCCGGGAACAATCTACAAATACATCATTCATTACCAATGTGAAGAACTTGTCACCTGCCAACGACATCACATATCTATACTGCCTCCACTTCAGTAGTACGTACCCACTACACCACCATCTCATTCCATACTACAGTTCCACGGTAGCCAGACACTCACTTCACTTTCTTAAACCTTATCATTTTTTTACAAACGTTCCAACACCCATAATTCCTCTGTCGTAAACCTCTGTCACATAAGTGGAACATAGCCATTAATTTCCTTCCAAATATCCAAATCGTTTCATAACCAAGAACCAAAACGATTCGTATTAATCGGAGTCGTTACTCATTCCATCGATGGGCCGTCTTCGTCGAAGCAGATTGTGCACATCTTTACTTCTATCCACCCGACAGTCCTATCGACGAAGTCCTCGCGCTTCCCTATACAACAGCAGAAACATTTAATTTATCAGTATTAATTTGTTAGATTTTTAATTTGTAATTTCCCTTATCTAGAGCTACACTATAAATTAGTACAATAGTTTTCAAAAATAAATACAAAATAGTACACGCGCTACAGAAATTTTAGCCTTACGTTTTCCCCGACTCGGATTCCACACACACACATTTCCAAAATATCCGAATCGGCAAGACGAGATGAAAAGTTGGAATTAGAATTCAAGTACTTTACGGCGTGAGAAATGATAATGATAGGAAGTTGAAAGGATGTGATGAGACGGTGTGGACGGTTGTTGGAGGTTGGTGTTGGTGCGGTTGCGATGCTGATTCCTCATGATTCCAAGTGGATTATTTACTGGAAATGCAGACGCTCACAAAAAAAAAGTTCATCGGAATCTGTTACGGAAGAGAAGGGAGTGAGTGACAATATTTGTGTGTATTTGCAATTAGTACTCGTATTTTGTAAATGTACAGATTGGACATGGAGCTTGTTAGCTGGAAGTTGGTAGTTAATATTATACAGATATACTATGCGGGACTTTACGCTACACCATTGCGGCATGAGATGTGACACCGAATTCGTATATAGTTGAACGTTATATGGAGTACTGTATTTCGTATGAGAGTCATTGGGTTTGGGTTATGTTCCTGATCATGGAGACTGGTACTGTGGTACTGGTGAGATTGTGAAGGCTTTCTTTCCAAGCAGCTATTTATCTTTGTCGTCCGTGTTTTTGTCCTGAGAGTTTTTTATCTACCTGACGGTGGATGATGACATGTGTTGCTTACGAGACAGAAAGGAAATTTGTACTCCGACCACACTCACACACGGAGCCATATAGGATTCATTCATTCCATGAGGATATTACCTTCCTCCTTTTCACTCACCAATATTCCTTCCAAACTTCCAACTTGTTCCATCTCCATTTCATCCATCCTATTTATCACCCGCACACAGGATAACCATGACACTCCGATACCAACACCAACTCAATCTCAAATCCCCTCCGAAACCAAAAAGCCCACCTCACACACTCCACACACACATTATACATAATTACACAGCCCAAACATCTCCTTCTTCATTCCTCGATTTCAATAATCTTCTTCAAATATCTTGTTAGTAGGTAGGTACATACAGCTTAAACTCCAATCCTTCCAGCACAAGCATAATAACTCTGCAAAGAAAAAGAAAAAGTAAGTCAAGCCTCATACATAAATACATAAATACATTCAACATTCTGTAAGAGAGTCTAACGACAAGTAGTTAATTTTGTATTTGTACACTATTCTATTGTAGAGGAAGAGATACCCTCCGTCATAAAGCATAATGTATGTGAGTAATTTGACTGTAATATTGATGATGCACCGTGTATAGTGAACGAGAGCTATGGAGCCAGCTGATCCATTCACTCCCGATTTATCCCACATCAAGATCAAATCAAATTGTATCCAATCATAACAGCCCCACATTTCAATCACTTTTCCCTCTTACTACCAACACCCAATTATTTAGTAGAGCAACAGTAACAGTAGTCAGTGTCAGGGCAACTCGTCCCTTACATAACTTCCTTTCATTTCAAACACATTACAAAACCACTTTAGAACTTACTACTGCTGCTACACTAATATAAACCGTATTATTAATCTTGAATAAAACATTTCACGAGCCTGTAACTGTAAACGTAAGCGTACATATTGGGCACGACTTACCGGCCTGGGTATGACTTATCAAAGAACACCCGAACAACCAATGTACCTTTTATCCCATAAACAACTTTAAGAATATTGCACACACAAACAGAAACATGAAAAAAAACTAAGGATAAACTTTAGAGCATGGAATAGAAATCAATAGATTCCATTTAATATTTGAAATCCGCTGAATTTGACGAATGATGATTACTATAAACAATAAAGGTGCTCAAAATCCGCCAGGTTACTGATTGAAAAGATAAAGTAATCAGAAGGTAAATAATGAAATTGAAATTAAATTCTCACGCTATAGTTCACTCTGTTCATATCATCATCATATCGTTGAGTTCTTTTTTCTTCAGTATCTATATCTTGAGTTGTAAAAATTTAGTGGAACATTAAAATTCCGACTCGCATCAAAGTAAACAACATATAATTTTGTGACTTTCTAGTTTAGTTCCATCCCAGTTAGTAGTGCAGTGCAGTTTGCAGTAGCAATGAAAAAACAAACTGTGCAGTCTGCACTTTTGAGCATTCCACACGCTTTTAGCTTTTGATTATTTATATTTTGAAACTACAACAATAATAATAGTAGGTACTTTGAGAGGAGTCTCAAGTTGGAAATTGGCAATTGGCAGATGAGGCCGAATGCAAAATCTCTTGTCTGTAGAAAGTGTAGTACTGGCACCGGTACCGGTACTGTTTCCAGGAGCGTCTCAACGATGCGATGCGATTCGATGCGGATACAGATCCTATCAACAGAATAAAGTTCTAGATTGTCTACAGAATATACTTTAATATTTTTTTTTAAACTTTAAACTTTTTGCAATTTTACAAGAGACTTTACTCCGCATACATTTCCTACACCCCTGCGCCAAAAGCCAATAAGCCATGGAAGTCACGAACAGGGATGGGAGATGGGAACTTTTATCTGCAGTATTCCACAGTCTCCTTTCCTTAACTAATAATTCTGCAGAATAAGTGCGCATAAATAATAATCTGCCGTCTTCCATTTCTACTATTACTATATATAATAATTATTCATGTATATTTTTTTCAAAAAAACAGTATATAGTAAGTCTGCCATACCTACTTATTGAAGTAACATGCGAATGCAATAATATTGCTGTGTTGGTACTAATGCTGGTACTGGTTCTGGTTGGAAGTTCTGTATGCTGCGGTTCCTGGGCCTTCTTTTCTGCCTTGTTCGTATAATATGGCTGACGTTCTTAAATATTTTTTAGCTGTCGATGGATGGATTGAGGATATCGGGAGAGAGAGCGTCTAAAATAGAAAATAGAAGGAGATGAAGAGAGAATGTGAGGGCTGTTTACGACGGCCATGACGAGATGATAATCCTTTGATGTAACCCATCTGTTATTACTACACATCCCTCCTCATTTTTTCCAAACTTCTTACTACTACCTTCTTCTTCACGTCTCCCTCCCTTCCTCCTGCATCATCCTTTTCCTTTTCGTCTTCTTCTCCTTCTTCATCCGCACAAACTCTATATCCCTTCGTTCTTCTTTCACTACCTTCCTTTTTTTCATTACGGACTTTCCTATAAGATCCCATACAGTCAACTTCAACTTTTACACATTAGCATTTGATGCACATCCATAATTACTAATACTACTATTGCTCCATAAGCACTAACTAAATGAATATACTCATACGTGGGACCTTACAACTTGTGCGCTGTTCTGAACGTTGGGCAGACAGCACACAGAAAATTATGATGATTATTATACATTTTATTCGATATAGATACGCTCCTCTCCTTTCAATTCCCCTTTCAGTTTCAGTCACATTCAAAAAGAATAAAGGAGACATGAAGCGAGAGGCAGAAGCTAGGAGATAGCGATTATGCATAAATCTATTGAAATGCTCAAGAAATGCTCAAATAGTGAAACACATGGAGGATGGAATAATAAAGCTACATGTATAATACATATATGTTTCACTCAATCCTCGTAGACAGGGTTAACCATATGAGATGAGAAACCCTTGAGTCGTCTTTTAACTACGGTTCACTGGCCCCTTCCATCCATCCTCTCGTATATGTAATTACATACGTATAGGTACATGGAGAGATGCAGAAAGCTACCCACACACACAACTAACTCCCAAACTTTTACCTTCCAGTACTTTTCTATGTAATCTCTCTCCACTTTTCCAACTTTACAACCCACCACGGAAAAGGAAGCTCCACAACATTTTAGCCGAGAGAACGTCAGGAGATTAACCTAACGATCTACGAGCGCAAACAAACCCTCAAAAACTTAAAATTCCAACAAACTATTCTTATAAATCTTTGCAAAATCCAAATGTCAATAATTCTCTCTCAATTTATCCCTTTTTCGTCCCATTTTGTTTTTGGCTTCCCACCACCAATCACGCCTTCAAGAATGTTCCAAATACAAAAGGGAACAATGCCTACTTATATCTATATACGTTCCAACTTTCGAATGAAGATCCTCAAATATTTTAAAGAATTTGCCTAATGTTGTTGAGTGGAAAGGCAGAAATATACAAATTTATAATGTATTCACTCGATCATCAAAAAAATGGTATGCCTCTATAGATACGTTTATGAAAATGCAAATATTTACAGTTACAAATTACACGGAATCGGGATGAGATGCTCTTAAAAATAGGATGGCTGCTGTTGAGAGGGATAAGACAATGTTCGTGGGCTCGGTGAGAGACATTAAATGATCGTATTTGAGTTAAAGAGGGAAGGTTAAGTGGATGCGGATGTGGATGTACACGTTGGTGCGTCTGCCTCAGTTCTTATAAGCTTATTGTATGTCAAGAGTTAATTTCTAATTATTATTTGTTGTTTCAGAGTGAGACGGAGAAGAGTTGTATGTTTTATAAATGAAGTAATTACACGGGAGTGCACTTTGGCAAGGAATCTATAATATTTCAGGAAAAAAGAAAAGTATCCCATCTCACATGCACCTACATACTCACTACAGCTCCTCCACACATAAATACATCATACAGACTCCGGATCCGGAGCCTCCTCATGTATCATAATGAAGTCAAGTTGAAGTTAACAGGAGCAGCTCAGAGATACGGAGAGGAGAGAAAAGAAGAATGTTTTCAACGCGGATCACTATCTCCTATCTGTGCCCCAGTATATTTAGTATATATATATACTTAAACACTATATCTCCAGTATAGGTTCGTCTTCATCTATTAGTGTAGGTAGGCACCTATATGCAATTATGTGTGTAGAAGGAGAGCCTCCCTATAGGAATCTGTGTTGTGTAAGTCGGTAGGATCTTGGCCGCTGTCGGATTAATGCCATCCATTTATCTTCCGTCTGGCTCACTATGAGTTTCTTAAGGCGAGTATCCATCATGTAGAAAAAATTGCATTGCATCTCACCAACTGCTCCAAAAGAAGAAGACAAGACAACCAGGACCCGTACGTACACCGACACCACTACCACTACACCACGCGGATACTACAGACTACAGATGAGGAAAGCAAAAGGCGTTGAGAAGAGAATAGTGGAGAGGAAACGAGGAAAAAGCAGAGGAGAATATCTTCTCAAAAAAACATATGTCTGCCTACTCAGTCACATAGTCGTAAACTGAAGCCATAAAATTTCGACTCATCAACTGTCTTCTTTCAGCTCCACATCCACACATATATCACATCTCTGCATTAATTCCTCCTTCAATATCCTCTCCACAACTACACAACATTTTTATCCTCATCCTTTCTCTTCCACAAAATCTCAACAAAACCAAAAGACGCGAGAGCCAACATCAAGCCGGAGGAGCAAACACCCAGACCAACAGCTTTACGTAGCACAAGAACAGCCAAAATCCAGGTCCTGATTAAACTACAATACTGCAAGAAGCACACAATGATATACCGCACATAATGCATGCTCATCCCCATTAAATCTAATCCATCCATATCTTTTTTATTTCTCATCGGGATCGGGATCGGCATCGGTCATCCTCCAATCTCCTCGTCAGCTCAAAAGAACCTCACACAATGTTTTTCGCTCAATCCTCTCTCCTGCCTTTTTATTTACGCCGCAGCAAGAGGAGCAGCAGCGGCTCTAGAATAATAATGTAAGGTTGTTGAGAGACAAATAATTGAATCTCCGTGGAAATGAAAGGGGTTGCGTGCGGTGCAGTTAAAGACGGGGGAGGGATGAGTCCGTGAGTAAAAAGTGGAGAAGTTTGGAGATGGTTGGGAGAGAGGGGAGTGAGAGGAAAAGATAAAATAGTTAGTTAATATTAGTTTAATGAGGAGAACGTGGCTGAGGGCATCCGGATTAAGTTGAGAGAAGAAAGCCGATGCCGATGTGGATGCCGGTGCCGGGGCCGGAGCCGGAGCCGGAGCCGGAGAAGCCGTGCCGCTCCGCACAGATGAATCCCGACAACGTGGTGTCATCACGCAGTTCATTTCATTGATATTTAAACTACGCATACCCACTACGAGACAAGCTATACGACATGCATACATGGAGGACACAGATCAGTACACAATATAGGATGTGCAGTACACTATACACTATAGTAGGGGAAGATACTACGAACGAGGAGTGGAAACGGAGACGAGGAAGAGAGGAGAAGGAGAGATAGGTGGGCTGGGAATGTTAGGATATGGAACATTAACAACAGCGCACTTGCCGTCATAATGAATGTGCAGAGTTGAGTGTCGGTGAGGTGAAACCGAAAATCTTGGGGAATGAAACCACAAATGATATGTTCAATAGATTCAAATCCTTTCAGCATCTCCTCTCATCCTACTTCCCGTCTTCACTCGAGACGCTCCTCTCACCAAATGAATGTCAAGTCAAAATGCAGAAAATAGTTCCAATAGCTCTCTGCATCCTCCACCCCAGAGACGAGCACAGGGAACACGAGCAACCAGCACCCCACAATAACGCTCTGCCATCCGTCTAATGAACATAATGAACACGGAGCAGTACCTACTTCCGGAGACGAAGACAAATCCTGAGATTGTTTTAATAACAACTGTAGCATAGTGCCAAAATAACTAGTAATTCTATTGTTATTGTTCTTTGAATTAATTGCCGTGAAACACTTGTGACTTCTTTAGCACTCCGACAGAGCACAACGTCTACGTTCTTCTACGTCTTCTTCTTCTCGTTCTCGTAGTCGCATAAAACAAATCCAGCACCGGTTCCGGTCCCGGTCCTGGTCCCGGTCCCGGCCCCGCGGTCGTCCCGGTGCACTGGCTCTGGCTCAGTGTCGTCAATAAGAATAAGATTATTCTCAACTTCTAATAGTTGTCTATTGTCTCTCCTTCTATTCAGTGTGACACAAAATGCCATTTCCATTTCCCTTCGACTCCCTATTCTTGCTCAGTAAGATAAAGGGACTCTCTCTCCTTCTTCATCGCACCAGAAAATGCAGATGATGATGATGATGTAAGTACTTACGTATATAGTCTTCATTTCTTTTCCCCGCTATCACACAGCCAGCCTCAAAGCAATTAGCTATTCTTATTCTGCACTCAAGTTCACGTCCCTCATTTTAATTTGAATCTAGAACAAAAATAACATTTATTATCATTTTAATTTCGTATTTCCTCTCAGATGGGGGCTCCACCAAATTTTATCATTCCACTCGTACAACTATAACCCCATAACTAAAACACACTATAGTATTCACAATAAAAAGGATACTCTTAAAAAAGAAACTTTTCCTTAATAATGGTTTCGGATTCTATAGGCATGCGGGGAAAGCTTACTAATTTCTATAAGGTTTAAAGCCGTACCGTGTTGGATCTTGAACCGAAAATTTAATACATATATAAAAATTAATGACTGAGTAATTTAACGTCTTAAAAAGCACGAGTCTACGGTAAACCCCCGAACTTTAATCCATAACACTGTACAATTAGAATGAAACTTGCATTATTAGCAGATTAGCATTAAGACTTAAAATAGAATTGGGTAAAATGTGTTATAGATGATGTAGTGTAAATATAGTAAATATTTGAGTAACTAAATGAGAGTGAGGGGAGGGCTTCAGAATTCTTTTCAAGGATAGACAAACATATGAGGGATCACATTACGTTGACATTTAAATGAGAATTACAAGGCAGGTTTTTGGGGCGGAAGTCGCCAGGAAGTCTGAGGAGAACATTTTTACAGGGACTCCAGGTCTACACAAGGGTCCAGGTCCAATACATGTGTACATAATTACTCGAAGGGGCAGAAAGGGATACCTCCATCCACCTACGTTTATACAATGTAATAATGCAGTCTGCAGGGTATACCCATCTCTGAAAAGCTCCTCGCTTTCTGTCTTCAAGAATGAATAGGAGTACAAGACCAAGACAGAGAGGATACATGATTGTAGAGACGTACCTACTTAGGTGAATAGGATAGGCTATACGGTGGCGAGGCAAAGTCGGTGGGCAAGATTCATGTCGACACTCATTTAGTCCATCAACAAAAGCTGTTGAACCATGAAACGAACGACATGAAATGAAACGGACCATCAACCAAAACCTACACGGTGCACATTCAAACATTTTGGTCTGGTCTCCGTCTCTGCGTCTGTAGAGACTGGTCTTTCGTGTAGTCAAAAGTTGGGGTTTCCTTCATCTATCTACATATCTACAGGAGGTACATACGCCAGTACCAAGAAGATCGAAGTATGCCTCACATATCGTCTGTGAAGAACCAAAATGACCCATATCCATTTGTAGCTAAAAACAATATCAACTATCTACAAAAATAT
>JAQFZE010004612.1:0-11076 GCA_034695245.1 Dicyrtomina saundersi | reverse complement strand
ATACCTCTCAGACCCGTGTACTAATACAGGCCCGTGTACAATTACAGACCCGTGGTCTATAACAGGAAATACGGTATTTACATATTTTTGAAATGTGCAAAATGTTCTATTTAAATGGATTTAAGACGTAATACAATATTTTTGTAGATAGTGGATATTGTTTTTAGTTAAAAAGGGATATGGGTCATTTTGGTTCTTCACAGACGATATGTATTTACATTTGATTCTTTAGAAATATGTACAGTATGCTGGCGAAGATACAACTATGCAAAGACGTCATAATGTGAAATAAAATATTTATTTATTTGTTCAACATGTTCGTTCAAATAAGGAGTGCAGTTTAGTGTGAATAACAATTCCGTTTTAATATGTACCTATATAGGCATCTAGTTAAATTACGTGCATACACAACGGGACTTGCCTTCCACGTGCCATAACATTCCCTTAGAAGACGGTTATTGGACCGAGGCAATATTATAATGATTTTAATCATGAATAATGAATTTTACTTCACACTGCACGTGGCACCTCCGGAACTTTGTGGTGTAACTGCCTTAAGTAGGTACCTATGCAATTTTCCAGTTACTAGCAATTTATGGTAATTTAATGAATTTACATAAAACCCAGATAAATTCTACATTTTGAAATTTCAATTCTTGCAATAATTTGCAAAACTATTAAATTGGGATAAACTGTAATAAACATTCTGGAAATGTATGGTGAAAATAGCCCCAATAGCTGTAAGTTTGAAAACAGTCTACAGTACACATAAATTCACGTAAATCATGTACCTACATAGTAATAAGTGATGCAGTGATAATGTGCAATAATGCATGTGATTATTAGTGGTTTCCAAAAATTAAAACGTTCTAGTAGTTACAAGTTGCATCAATTTGTAAAGAAAACTTCGCCGCATGGTTGAACATGTAATTTTTTCAAAGAAAACGGTTTAATGAATATGAGTCATATGAGTAAATAAAGCAGAAAAAGTTTACAATTTTGCAATTACTAATAAAAATTGCAAATTACATTGTAAAGTGAATCAACGCGTACTGATTCTGTTAGGCTTCTAGTAGGGGTAGGCTGCCTACATTCAGGGCCGGATGAAGCGGCTAGCGCAGGCAGCCCCCGCTGCTTAAATTTTCAAAATATATGTAAATAGTACATTTTGCAGTTTTTAAAAATATGTAAAATCTAAATATTTTGACATTTCAAAAACATGCAAAATAAAATATTTAACACCTTTCAAAAAACATATGTAAATAGAACATTTTGCACTTTTTTAAAACATGTAAATACAACATTTTGCCCTTTTCTAAAGCATGTAAATAAAAAACTTTGCTTTACCAAAGAAAGCCATAAATAAAATCAAAATGGTGGTTTTTATGGAAACAAATTGCTGCTCAAAAGCAATTCCTTCGTCCGGCCCTACCTACATTGAAAATTGGGAGACATTCATACAGTTACATGGTTATTTTGTTGAATAAGTTAATAATAATCATTCTTTTTGTATGATCAAAGAACTTAAAAGGTTTCAATTTCCAATTAAAATCACGGTGCTTTGGTGCATCTTTTAAAAGGGAAAACTTCAAAGTATCCCGTATTATATGTGGCATTCTAAATTTAAATATATTGTTGTTAAGACTGTCTCTTAAGTTCAAAGGTCGAAGGTACCTATGTACACTAATAGTAAACTTATTATTTTCTGAATAAAAATTCGTGATAGCTGTTTAGGGCTGTCCAAGCAGTTTCATGTCCATGCAATCAAATGGACACGGGCAGGGTTTGGACACCTTGCCAGGGCCGAATAATGTGGCCAGCGCAGGCAGCCCCCGCTGCTTGAATTTTCAAAAAACATAAAAATGAAATATTTTGCATTTTTCAAAAATATTTAAAAAGAATATTTTGAATTTTCAAAAACATGCAAATAAATTTTTATACACATTTCAAAAACATGCAAATAAAACATTTAACAATTTTCTCAAAACATGTAAATGGAACATTTAGCACTTTTCTGAATCAAGTAAAAAGAAAATTTTAAACTTTTCTAAAACATGTAAATACAACATTTGGCTTTACCAAAAAAAACACCAATAAAATCAAAATAGTGGTTTTTGTATGGAAACTATCTGCCTAAAAACAATTCCTTTATCCGGCCATGCACCTTGCCCAGCTATTTCGACTTTGTATCCACACTATAATTTATAATATCTTGAGTATACGTTTGTAAGTACGATCGACAGAAACGACATGTTGTCCAAATCAAATCAGGCAGTTAGACACCAATTATATCCGAGGAAAAAAAGCTAGAACATAATACAAATAAAGCCTGTTTGTTCTACATAATACGGTACACTCTTGTTTTTTTTACCGTTACTTGATCATTCCGGGGGGATTGCTTTTATAATTCAGTCTTTAAAGACACACGTGCTGGTAATATTGATTTTGCTGGTTCAGAGCCCAGAACCAGAACCCATAAAAAACCCTCCAGCATTCACAAAGTTCGACAGTTAACCGTTGATCATTTCCAGGAAGAAATGTCTGCAACATCCTAATAATTAAATCCTAAAAATATATAACTCCAGGGTCAATTTCATAGACTCTAGACAATAAGGACCAGCCGAATGTATGATATGGGATATGGGGAAATATAGTTGGTATATACATATCGTCTGTGACGAACGTAAATGACCCAAATCCATTTTTAGCTAAAAACAATATCCACTATCTACAAAAATATTGAAACATGTCTTGAAAGCATTTAAATTTAACATTTTGTACTTTTCAAAAATATGTAAATAAACATTCTACACTTTTCAAAGGGTGGTATTTTAATCCTTCAGAGAGATATTGTGAAATGTGCAGAAAAAAAAAATTAATTATGCAGACAAAAATAATTTCATATGCAGAGAATATTTGGAACATTTAAATGAATTTTAGTGCAGTGAATTATATAGAGCCTTTGCATAAAGTACATAGTTTTTTTATAAGTGGAACATCAAAAATAGAATTCCAAAATAGAATTTAGCCTGCAGGCAAGTAGTATCGAAACGAGAATCTATTAGTATTCTTCGATGACGTCATGAAATGGTAAGCTGCATTAAATATGGATTGCTGGCTTTTGTTTCACTTGTGCTTCAATTGTAAACCTTACTGCTTGTCCCGTGAAAAAGCAGCTTAGAATATACAACAACAGTGAAGAAATCGGCTATTACGAAAATGAAACAGAAGGCCACATTCAGAACCCGCCTAAATCGTTATCTGTCGAAAATAAGAATCGGATACGAGAAATAGTATTGGGAGGAACAACCGGAGCTTTGCAGATATTGAGACTCATGGGCAATTTGGAGAATGCCCCGACGGTTTTGCAAGTCAATAATTTTGTACGAAGTGAGAAATTTAAATTGGCAAGCAAAGATATGAGCGTCGGAGACCTCAAAGACTGGATTAAAAAGAATTCGGCAGTACCATTAGACGGTCATACTTGCTACGTGGTAGATAGCACTTTGCCAGTGACAACAAGTGACACGACACTTCGAATATTTTTAACTACGAAACACATACTAGAACTTGTGATGTTATCTAGTTGTGTAATTAATTTTATTATTTTTTGTTCACTGACATGTTGCAAAATCTCTCTGCAAAATAAATTATTTTGCGCCAATTATTTTCAGTGCCAAAATTATGACTGCAAATTCGTCACTGCAAATACATCATTTTGTCACTGCACGTTAGATCATATGCACTGACAGTTAGACTATATCAACTGAGCGAAAAACATATTCCCCTTTTCAAACATATGGAATTTGAACATTTTTCACCTTTTAAAAAACATGGAATTAGAACATTTTGCATCTTTTCAAAAAATGTAAATGGAATAATTTGCACTTTTTAAAAACATGTAAATAGAACATTTTACACTTTTCAAAAAACGTCCAAATAGAACATTTTACACTTTTCAAAAATTCCTAATTACCATTTTACTCATGTTTCTCATTTTGTTTTTATGATATAGCTTATTTTGAATCTAGCTTAAATTGGATGGTCATTTTGGTTCTTCACAGACGATATGTGTTGTACCCCGTATGTGAAGCACGGGAAAAGTACCATCACTTCAGTGGTAACTGGTTACTCGTATCTGGTACCGGTGGGATATATACTTGTGGACGAGCATCAGTGAAAAACTGGCTACAATTTTTCTAATATTAATTGACCAAAACTTGGAAATTCATATGTACAGAGAGAGAGAGGGAGAAAGTAAATATTTATTTACAACTGGCTTCCCATTAGGACACATATAGAAATGGTTCATAATAATTCTTTTATAACAAACTAGCTATTCGATAAATTAAGATTGTATAGTCCGCCTATAATATTTGATATTATTCTTTTACCGCACATACATATAATTACATATCGTCTGTGAAGAACCAAAATGACCCATATCCAATTTAAGCTACAATCAAAATGAGCTATGTCACAAAAACAAAATGAGAAACATGCGTAAAATGTTAACTAGGAGTATTTGAAAAGTGCCAAATGTTCTATTTACATGGTTTTTAAAAGTGTAAAAAGTTCTATTTACATGTTTTTGAAAGCGTCAAATGTTCGATTTGGATGTTTTTGAAAATTGCATAATGTTCTGTTTTAATCCTTACAAGACATGTTTCAGCATTTTTGTAGATAGCGGATATTTTTCTTAGCTAAAAATGGATATGGGTCCTTTTGGTTTGGTTCTTCACAGACGATATATGAAGAGTTGTTTGGCAAATTAAACGGGATAACTTCATTGTTTTTACAAATGACAAATGAGATTATTTACGCTACGTGTACTATTCAACTAGATACGCTATACTGTGTTGAATGGCAAAGACTAAATTTCAACTAAAATAACTTTTAAAAAATAGTCAAAATCTCATTTTCTCACAAAATGGGATAAGTCTATATCTAAAACTAAAACATCCCCTTTTAATTTAAGTTTGGTTTTTGAATGTTTTTGTAGTTTGTAGAAGAGAATTACCGTGCACAAACAAAATTGTTATGCAAGAAAAAGCTTAAAAAGCTAAAACAAAATATTCCTTTTCACTCAATGCGATTTAAATTTTATCTTGCTGACTTTTTATTCCATGTTAAGTCCACAATGCTTATGTCAGGGTATGTAATACGAGATTTTCACAAAGTAGCACTTTACTAAATCATTTATTTTCTGAAAGTGTTTGCGTTCTACGTTCTACATTTTACAGAAATTTAGCCAATCCTCTAGCTACGATTTCTTGAGCGAGCTAATAAAGTGCCAAAATTGAAAACCCGTTTTTTTTGTTACAAAAATTGTTTTCTACTTTCCACGTAGGTTTGTACTACGCGTAAGGCGTTGTGGTTACAACTGTTACTGTTACAAGCCTACTGTAGCCACGCAACGGGATGAATTTTGAATTTGTATAGATCTTTAGTCAAGCACTTGGCGATTTGTACGGACGGAGATTATCGCATGAACATGATATGTGAGGATGAACTTCGATCTGCTGTACTACCTACGCAGATACCTTATTAGTATAACCCTATAAGTATTTCAATTTCCGGGCTCAAATTTCTAGTTTTCTATTATATGCGCTTAGATGCTACTGAAACAGTAGACAGAAATACGTGAGTAACTTTAAGATGTATAGTACGAAGTAGTAGAAAACTTTAATTTCGGTGTACTTTGCCTTAAGCGTTAAACCTTATTACCAACCCTCAATATCATAAGTATATCGTCAGTGAAGAACCAAAATGGCCCATATCTAATTAAAGCTAAAATTAAAATGAGCTATGTCATAAAAAACAACATGAGAAATATCTTTAAAAGGTTACTTATGAGTTTTTGAAAAACATAAAATGTTCTATTTACATGTTTTTGAAAAGTGCAAAATGTTCTAATTCCATGTTTACGAAAAGTTGCAAAATGTTCTAATTCCATGTATTCGAAAAGGTGCAAAATGTCCTAATTCCATGTATTCGAAAAGGTGCAAAATGTTCTAATTCCATGTTTACGAAAAGGTGCAAAATGTTCTAATTCCATGCATTCGAAAAGGTGCAAAATGTTCTAATTCCATGTTTACGAAAAGGTGCAAAATGTCCTAATTCCATGTATTCGAAAAGGTGCAAAATGTTCTAATTCCATGTTTTCGAAAAGGTGCAAAATGTTCTAATTCCATGTATTCGAAAAGGTGCAAAATGTTCTAATTCCATGTTTTCGAAAAGGTAGAAAATGTTCTAATTCAATGTGTTTGAAAAGTGTAAAATGTTCTTTTTAAATGCTCTCAAGACATACTTGAATATTTTTGTAAATAGTTGATACTGTTTTTAGCTAAAAATGGATATGGGTCATTTTGGTTCTTCACAGACGGTATGGCCCTCGTGTGTTTTTATTCATACCTATGCATATTTACGTAACGCATTACTGTTGTTCCAAGTTTTGTGTTGAGCAGTATTAATGCTGTAGCCTCGTGGTTATTACTGCTAAAATCTTATTTAATATTGTTTTAATACGTGGCAACAGAATATAATAACAGATTACAATACAATGTACTCGATGCTTCAGTACACTTTTCTAATTTAATTAATATTGTTTCCTCGAATTTCCTCCCAACAAAATAATCTTACTGAATTCTTTGCATATATCCTCTCATATGTATACTGAATACTTCCCTGAATGCTAACGACTTATGTATGAGAAGAAAATATTTCGTAGACGAAATCTTCCCTTACTATACGCTACGTCTCAAGAAGTTGAACAACGCTAATAAGAATTTTAATCACCTCAAAGTTTAGACCACAGATATGAGGAACAAAATTAAAACCATGTATACATCCAGATATTTTGGTGTTATCTATAGTGGGTATTTAGTTATTTAGCAATGGATGATACTGTATAACTTTCTTTTAATTTACTCGTACATGTTTGATCAATTTCGGTTATATAAATGGTTAGGTAGGTGCTTTATTTTTACATTTAATTCAACTACATAGGCAGTCGTACAATCTCATCCCACATTTCTTTAGAATTTAAGTCATCTTCTGTTCAGTTCAGATACTTACACCATTAATTTAATTCAAATATTAATTTATAAAATTAAAAATTCAATGCCCATTTTTTACAACCCTTCGGAAATTTTACATTACGTACGACATTAAGGGTTTGGTTCTGTATCTAATTCAAAATGAAGCACGTGACAAAACGTAGCAATGTCTTATACACTCTAATGCCAACTTACCAAAAGGGTGACAAATCAGCATCAAAATGGGACAGGCCGGAGACGACAGCGTACGGTGTCCAGCATACAACGTAAGTCAAGACCATGAGCACATTCATCTGGAAGTAATTTCCATACAATAATTATTTAAATAGTTAATAATTATTATTCCTAAGAATGGTTAAGGTTTTTTGAAATTAAGCAGATAAAAATACTTAAGTGACGTTGACTTTAGAAAAACTCGAATTTATTTTACACTATTTTTTACTGAGATTTATAACGCTTTGTTTTTCATTGAAACTAATATATATAGGGTCCTGCTTGCTTACTTACGCGT
Source organism: Dicyrtomina saundersi (assembly GCA_034695245.1). Taxonomy (NCBI): domain Eukaryota; kingdom Metazoa; phylum Arthropoda; class Collembola; order Symphypleona; family Dicyrtomidae; genus Dicyrtomina; species Dicyrtomina saundersi. Next base: position 3,507 of record JAQFZE010004612.1, on the reverse strand, counting down.
AAAACATGCATTTCCAATGGGCTCAAATTTTCTGTAATAAAAGAGAAGACGACTACGCTCTCACAGGCGAATGTTGCTGGGGGAGACTCCACTTCTATCTGTAAGATTCAAGTCAATAAAATTCAAAATTAAATTCCAAAACAGTAAATTATGATGACAGATGTACTTGCATACTTACTGCAGTATTAGACAAATGGTTGCGTAATAATTATGTTGTAATGTTTAAAAACGTCTTGACTACAAAGTGACAGGCGGACATCATCAATCAATGATAAATACATTCACGTCTTACGTTTAGAAATACGTACAAGTACAACTATTCGAGACATATGGAATGTAATAATTATGATTCTCAAAATCCAATCTCAGGTCTAATGTCTCACGTATCACTCACTTTGACTGGGCTAAAAGTGTCAATTTCAGTCCAACAAACATTTTTAAGCTGAAGCTGAAGACGTATTACGCGATGCTACAAGTCTTCGACTAGTGCCTGTCCCAGAACTCAGCAGCATTAGCTAAGTAGGTATGTGAGTATGTATAATATGATTTGATTTGTTTTTGATTGTGTTTACTTTCTCGTTAAAATTACAAGGGGTAGCAAACATAGCTGTCGCATATAAAGGAACAGAACAGAGCAGGCTTTATTTTTATAGCTTGTAATTTATATAAAGGACTGTAAAAAACCTAAAAAAAACTAATTGTAAGAAGGCGCCGGGTCTGGATGGGTAAATGTCACTGCAAGATTTATTATGGCTGAGATACAAATAAAATTGTATGTGTGTGTGTGTGTGTGAAAGAAGGGCTTCGCAGGACAAGGGCAACTGAAAAAATAAAATCAGTTTCGTTTTCAGTTCTATACTCAAAGAAGCAGGCCTCTAAGACTCTAAGGCCATGTAATTTCATTAAGTGAACCGTGTATATTTTAACATCAAATTCAATCTCTACTCATAATTTCTTACAACCATCTACATATGAAGAGTTTTTTGGCAAAACGAGATAAGTCCACCAAAGCAAATTTTACAGGAACAACGAAAAATGAATAAATGGTGACAGGTTGAGTTTTTGTAACTCAATTTTTTTTTTCAACAGGTACTTCATCTGACAAAGGGTAGTTAAAAGTAGTTTCATAATTCTAAGCGGGCTCTGGAATTTTTTAGAAAATTTTTAAGAATTTTAATTTGTGGACTTATCCCGTTTTGCCTCAAAATCAATAACTTAACATGGAGGAGAAAGTCCGTGAGATAAAATTTTAATCGTTTTGAGTGAAACTAAACTATTTTTTAACTTTTTATCTTTCTTTGCATAAAAACATCTTCTACAAACTACGAAAACACTCAAAAACCAAATTTAAATCAGAAATACAGGTGTTAGGGGGACTTATCCCATTTTGCCAAAAATAATTTAATGGACTAATCCCGTATTACCAAAAAACGAAATTTGGGCTATTTTAAAAAATTGCTTTGGTTGAACTTTGACCTTTACCATTCAACACAGTATGCAGTAATGTATCTAGTTGAATAGAACAAATAACAAAAAGAATCTCATTTTTGAAAAAAAAATGGACTTATCCCGTTTTGCCAAAAAACTCTTCATATCTAGAGGCTACCTAGATGTGGTTTGCATGGCAAAATTAGAGTAGAATCCGTAATGTAGTTACCATTGGCACAGCACGAGGAACTCTGACACGTGAGGCTCCGTACTTTGTTTCCGTAGAAAGCTTTAAATTGGTAAGCGAATACCGACGACATTAGCATGAAATCAATATTTTTTAGGTTTCAACTTGGGTTTTAGGTGTCATTTTCTCCAGTTTTATTGTTATTTGAGAATGCCATACATAATTAAATGGCATCCCATTGAAGATCTATTTTAAACTTTTCATCACATAACTGCTTAAGTAGAACTTTAATTGCGTTATGTTAGATAATTGTTTTCATTAGTTGTAATTAGAACAATTTGCATTTCATTTAAATACCCGTACACCTGAGTGCAGCACTAGTGTATAGAAAATAAAATAGGAGTTGGAATTTTTCCACTACTTAATTCACATTCTCCATGATCTTGAAGAAGAACAAAAAAAATACTATAGCTTCACAATTCAAATTCAAAATAAATTCCCGATCGGTTAGATCACCACATCTCAGTTTTATGATTCCAAGTCATATAGCTTAATTTTAAACTTATCTCACTTTTGATGGATTTTAAACCCTCAAATTAAAGCCAAATGAATCTTGATTAATTGTATTATAATTGTAAGTCACACATATTTTGAACACGCTCAGAACAAAGAAAACTTCAATAGTAGCAGGTTTAAATCGAAATTGTGCATGTATTTTATTACATGTTTTCGTTTCCTGTAAGCATTTCGATTATATTATATAGTATTTTTAATTTTTAGTTAGGTATAGAAAAACAAGTACATATTACACATTCGCTGTACAATTTAAAAATTTTGAAATTACAGGGCAGAATTTAAGGAAAAGAAATGCGGCGCGTTTCAACGCTTGCTATACTCTATTTGACTACTGCGTCTCAATTCGAAACTTTTAATCTTCAAAGGCAAAAACTCATATATTATGTAATCTAGCTTTAATTGGTCACAGAATCAAAAACCCATTGTCTCAAATCTTAAGTACTTTTTCATCTGTATACAAAGCATATATACATATGGAAATGGCGCATATGATACATATGTATACATATGTTATATAGCTACAAAGTCGGCTGATGATTTTTTGAAATCTGGAAGACTTTTTATTACAATATACTACTCTTGCCCAATGCTGGGACACCACAAAGAGGTCCTTAATTCTGACAGAGCTAAAAGAGCTTTTTTCAGAAAGAGCGGGAAACAAGGAGATAAACTGAAAGAAAATCTCTCGTGCAAACTGACGACACTTTTAATACAAACGGCAAATATGTAGTAAATTAATGCACGATTAATATTATATAGGTACTTGCAGCTTACAAGCTAATTAATAATTCCAGCGCTATATCGTATAATTAAACTTTCTTTCAAGCTCGCCGTACTGCTCAACGACTTCCTAATTTCGACTTTTAGGGACTTTGAATTACTTTGAAATGCTTTACTTTTAGGATCACAATTTCAATCGCGTACCGTCTCCGTAAAAAGTACTGATCGCTAGCTCTGTAATCCTATTGCCCCAGGTTGACGTTCTAATTTTAGTTTTAAAAAATCCCGTAATTTTACCGTCCAATGCATATACCTAATCATAGCTCATGATAGCCATCCCTATTATTGAATTTTATCAATATAGGTTGGTAGGTAGATTCTTTTGAATTCTTATTTTCCCTTTGACAGCCTTTTTCCTTTTCTCAAAAATCTACAGGATCTCAAATAACCCACATCCAACAGCAAAAACTACTTGAAAATTACACTTGCAAAACTATGCATTACCTAAAATGCCAATCCCAATCGGATTATAGTACAAGACAAAAACAAAATTTAAGACCAACTTATGTCAAAGGAAACCAAATATACATACTCGT
>JAQFZE010004611.1:0-11076 GCA_034695245.1 Dicyrtomina saundersi | reverse complement strand
AAAGTGCAAAATGTTCTATTTACATGTTTTGAGAAAAGTGTTAAATGTTTTATTTGCATGTTTTTGAAATGTACAAACATTTTTATTTGCATATTTTTGAAATGTACAAAAAAATTTATTTGCATGTTTTTGAAAAGTCAAAATATTCTTTTTACATATTTTTTAAAAACTGCAAAGTGTTCCATTTACATGTTTTTTGAAAATTCAAGCATCGGGGGCTGCCTGCGCTGGCCGCATTATCCGGCCCTGGCTGATACGGACGATTGATTTCATTGAAATTGGTGAGTTATGAAACTGGGAAAATAAGTAACTTGAAAAAAACAATATTTGAACTACCTAATTTTGTTTGTTCACCCGCTTCAGGGATAATCTTGACGGCGGTCGGGGATCGGTGTCATTGACAGTACGTACACATACCTTCATGGTGAATGAAAAATTGTGGAATAGTTTTCGAAATCTGGCTAAGCTTGCCTATCGAAATCGGATTATCGAAATTGAGGTGTGTTGCTAATAAACAAGGATCTGATAAGGTGAGTTTCTGTAGTACAATGTACATACATAATTTACTGATTTTGGGCGTTGAGGAAATGACTTTTAATTTACGTCGCTGTCAAGAAGAAATTAATATAACACGGAAAATAAAAACAATATTGACGATTCTATCCATGTATACTTAGGCACTTAGGCAGGAAGACTAAAGTATTCTGATAGAAATGGAAGGAATTTCGTTAAACGCTCAAAAGTTGTGTCAAAGAAAGTGCGTGCTTTTACCTCTTTGTTTGATCACTATAAGTTGAATCTGGATTTGAATTAGAAAATCGAAAAAAATCGAAAAAATCTGAGCCATGCACTTATAACTTACAAAGGAAAATGGTTGTGTCGAGAGCTTTAATAATAGTGGTCGACATTGGTAGTGGACTACACGTGACAGTTGTAATTACTGAGCTAATGTGAAAATCGTATTCACAACGGGGAGCCCTTTTGTATTGAGAAATCAAACATGAGTGTCTGTCTGTGTTACCCGAGCTGCCCGGGGAAAGAACCGCACCTATTTGGCCCTTTTAGAAAGTGAAATGAGCATATTATATCTATACGACTCGTGATCTGATTCCTTTTTTGCTGATTGCACCGAAAAAAAGGAACAATAATAACGTTAAAAGCTTAAATAAAAACATTTCTCTCTAAATGGAAATAGAACCAAACTTACCAAGCTGATGTCTTGTATTTGTGAGAGTCGGATTATGAGAAGAATATCCTTGGGTGGATTTTCTGTCATTAGGATTGAGTCTCCCGTGAGGATGATGTAGCGAACAAGGAGAGCACCCTTTGTTTCTGAGACACATACTTCGTAGTATCTACAGTAGATTACAAAAGAAATCACTTTTACGCATTTCAATTAAAGAAATTGAAAGTCGTAGAGCCAAGATTACATACATAACACATACGTACATATTCGCCATACAGTGTAGCAAATATACTAAACATATTATGCAATTATTAATATGCAAAATGCCTAGCACATCAATATCTACATATATCAGGCGCTATACATATACATCAAAATGCACATGCACTATATTATATTATACTTCGTCATTTTAAATACTTTTCTTAACTCTTCACAAGCACTTCTTCGGGATTAAACACAGTTTTGCTTTTGACAAAGAGACTTAATTTAATATTAATCCTATAAAGCAATTAAATTTTTCACGTAGCTATACATTTCTCCAAGAAAGACAACGTGAAAATGCGTATAAAACTCACTATATTGTGTATAGATATTAGGTTATTAGGTATCGTCTGTGAAGAACCAAACTGAACAATTTCCAATTTATACTAGAATTAAAATGAGCTACTCAATCAAAAACATTCTTAATTGGATGCGTAAAATGTTAATTATGAATTTTTAAAAAGTGCAATATGTTGCATTTACAAACGTTTTTGAAAAGTGTAATATGTTTTATTTACACAAGTTTTTGGAAAGTGTAAAATGTTCTAATTACATGTTTTTGAAATGTGTAAAATGCTCTAATTACATGCCTTAAGGATTACACGATATTCATATATTGTTTGTAGATAGTACATCTCGTATTTAGTTAAAAATGGATATGGGTCATTTTGACTCTTCACAGGCGATATTGCATTGATTGAAAATTGCGTAAGGCCAGAAATAATTTTATTATTAGAATTACAACTAAAACTTGAATGAAAACGAAAACTTCATAGTTACTCTACATAACTGCTAAAATACAAACTTTGATGATTATTAATATTTCAAGGTTACATACATTTTGTATGAACAAATGACACCCATATGCCTGTTTCGTAAGTTGTCATTTAATTTGAATGAAATGAAATTAATCATTTAAACCCAATCTGCCCTGTCATAATAATATGTACTAAGGAATAGTTCCACCTTGTGAACACGATGTAAAAGACAACCCTCAATACTTACTATGGGGTATCTGGGGTTAAAAAAAGACCAGATTATGGATAAGTATGTTGTAAAGGAGAAATAATTGCCTACTCTTAAAATTCGAGTATGAATAATTATTAGACCTCCTTCCAGTACAAACTTCCAGTGTATATTGCATTGCTTGGGAAAATATCCCGATAATAATCAATGTGATCTATCGTGATTGTAATGACTACATAAAATACGTGCATATACACACGTTTTTGGATGCGTAAGCAAGATATTATTAGTTCAAAGGTTTCATTTTTTAAAAGTCTCAGCCTTGCATTCGTTGTCCCCTCGATCATCATCTCCCTATCTTAAAATTTGCTACATTCATAAAATCCTTTATGCTTCTGTTCACTGTTCATATGTTCATTAAACTCGTGTCAAAGCACTAATAAGAATCAAAAGTAGGTACATTGAAATCAAGCATTTTTATAACTGCATAAATGATATATTAATAGTCACCTATTACACAATTTACAACAGCCAGACCTCATAGGAATATAAACTAAAATTTTTTAAAGTAATAAATAAAATGTCGATAGAGCAAAAAATTGAATCTCCTGGTTTTGTATTACGTATACATAGTACAGAGTTTTGCACGCATAAAACTTTTTATCGGCAAATATAATATGCAGCTAGATGCATTTTTCCTTTTCATGTCAATACATTCTAAAAGACCTTTTCATTGAGAGGAAATGCAAGTATTCCACTGGAAATAATTCCTAACGCCCCGACAACTTCCTTTTCGATTGCATTGCAATTTTTTATAATTATTATTTCAAGCTTTTATATTATTATACATCATGGACGGCCGGCCAATAACGGCTCCAATTTTTCTTTCATGTTAAAATCTAAGAATGCCAAAGAAATTATATATGGCATCCGAAATATGTACAAATAAATGTAAATCAAATGGATAAAATATGCTACAAAACAACACCGACGACCGACCGAAATGACTGTGACACCAAAAACGAAAAAACGAAGGTGGGCTTGATCTTAATACGAAATCGGGACAACATCAGCTCGTATATTAATCAAACAATAAAAGGAGACATTCTAAAAAGAGAGCGCAGCCCCTTGGATTCCCATAGTCGAAAAATGTGTCCCCTTTCCCCCGTTTATATTGTTTATCAGGTAAAACTGCGAGAGAGTCTTGTAAAGTCAAGTCAAAGGAAACTTTCCCATTTCTTACACGAATCCACTAATTGCATGCTTTAATGTTGTAATAAACAAAACCAACTACATATGACGATGAATCTGGATCTTACATAACCTTATTGCATTGCATTGCCTTACCTTAAACCACTCAATTCAGCTTGTGACAACCTTTTACGAAGAAAATTCTCCAACTTGCTAACTCTCTTGGGTACATTTCTTGCACAATCCTCGAGTGTCATGGCTTATGCTGCGGCCGGGATTACATTTAGTCTGATGCAACAGTCTGCATGAAAAGTTCCACTTCAATTATAATCCAACAATGCACTTGAAATCCCATTATCATATCCTGATAATTTTTTCTTTCAAAATAAAATATTTTTTATGGTTCACTTTAATGTAGATCCACTACTCTACTGCACTTCAATTGTCACTTTTTTGAAATTTTAAAATGAATTTAGCTTTGTTTTTTAAATTAATCGCGTTCATTAAGTTATTACATCATAGATGAACTAGATGCTTATGGATGTTAATTATCCCACCACAAACTTCCAACATTATTACGGCTTTATGGCCCTCGTGTTCTACTGATAAACAGAAAATCACTCACTGTACACTTGCACTTGAGGTAAATCATTTGAGCTGTTATATGTATAATTACCGGCAATATTTATTTGTCAACGTAAATTCAAATTAGATGCTTAAATTTGAAAACGTTAGAATTTGTATTGAAATTTGCAATGTTATTTAATTGAAGATATTTTCTGGAGATGTCAATTTACATTTTGCTTTTTGAAGGAAATAAAAGTAGGACTATATTATGTCGTATATGTAGCAGGTAATTTTGCTTCGGCTTCACACAGTCCCAGTCAAAGGCTGTGCTCTCAAATTCTCGTCAGTGAAATTTCTTCAAGTTCGCTCCGAACAACGTGAGAAATACGACTGCTTCTACAGCTCAGGTGTGTTGGGGGAAATACCGCCTGAAGTTCAGCTGAGAAATAAGAATCCTGCTGAGGAAAGCAATTTATATGGTGGAAATCGTTTGATATGGAGCAGGAGGAAAGCCTTTAGCTCTTGTACCTGTTTCGGTCTTTCGGTGAAGAAAACTCAGGTGAGGTACATAGTATACTCAACTATCCACTCCTATACCTATACCTATACCTCTACAACCTATCCACAACGCTTCATACGTACTACTACAAGAGCCGCTGCCTCGCAGTTTAGTACATTACCTTTGACAGCGTATATTGCAAAAGTATAAAAATATGCTTGTTTATTTGATGTATGGAATTATATAGGTATATATATATATTTATAAAGTTATACCTATACCTATACAGGACAATCTAAAGTGGTTTAATATAACCGTCTTGTTGTTAGCAACATACTTGTTATTTAACTCTCGTGGTTGTAAAGCATCATCATGTAGGTACATTAATTTGTAGTAGCCAGGGCCGGATAATGTGGCCAGCACAGGCAGCCCCCGCTGCCTGAATTTTCAAAAAACAAGTAAATAAAACATTTTGCACTTTTCCAAAACATGCAAATAAAATTCGCACATTTCAAAAACATGCAAATAAGACATTTAAAACTTTTAAAAAACATGTAAATACAGCATTTTGCACTTTTCAGAATCAAGTTAATAGAACATTTTGCACTTTTCAAAAATATGAAAACAAAACTTTAAAAAAAATGCAAATAAAACAGTTCCCTTTAAAAAAAAACATGAATACAACATTTTTCACTTTCCAGAATTAGGTAAATAGAACATTTTAAAGTTTTCTAAAACATCTAAATAAAACCTTTTGTTTACCAAATAAAACCTTCGATAAAATCAAAATAGTTGCTTTTTATGAAATAGTATGGAAATAAAATGCTGCCTAAAAGCAATTGCTTCGTCCGGCCCTTCTAGTAGCCTTTCTAACAACCATAGGCTCGATATCGTTGTGTTGGTTTTTCGGTATGGATAGGCTGATTGCTCAACCCGAAAAAGAAATAAAAAGTTATCGTTCACGTTCAAGAATATTCTTGAGTGGAATATGTATTCATTTATGAGATCCTTCATTTCATGATTCATGAGGAGACGACGGACTTATAAAGAAATAAAATATGTAAGTAGTACCTACTTATACCTAATGGAATACAATTAACTTCAAAAACAATTTTGAGTATAGTAATGAAATTCAAAAATATTCATCGGGTTTCCCCCGAATATATTTAATTAACTACTTGCCTTATTAAACGCAATTATAATTGCATATACTTATACTAGTTATACAATTTGATTAGGTGGCACAATCCTGGTTAATTAGTAGGTAGGTATATATCCACAAAAAATGGAGAGTATGTGTACCATGGACTAAATAATATTTTTTAATCTTATTATATTTTTCTGCAAAATGTCAGTACTTGCTCTATTTTTATTTAAATCTATGATTCTTGATATACAAATTTTTAACATTTTATTCACACTACATTAGTAATATTACAATAATAAGTAAGTGTAAGTACGATGTAATTAGGGATATCAACTTTTCAACTTAAAATTAGAACAACTTCTACAATCATGCTTTGAATGAAAGAGAACAGCAAAAAGAAGTTTCATATTGTTTTGTACAAGTGTCGGTAATTATTAGCGATAGCATTCTTTAAGCAAAAACTGTATCCTCAAGTGCCGGACTAAAGTTGAAATTACCTACTTATACTTTACCTTCTTTGAGTACATTCATTTATTTTTCTTCCCTTTTGTAATAATCTGAATTGACTACATGAGAAAAAAAACCCATTGTAACCGAACGGTAATTGTATGTTTGTTTTTTTAGCGGCTGTACTATAGGCAATAAAAATAGTGTCAAAAGTCATAACAATATAATAATTTTATTGTAAGACAGTTACAAAAAGGAAGAGGCGCAGACTATTGTAGGTACTGTACTAGTTATATACTAGACTAGTTATAAGTAGACAGTATTTTTACCCAGTTTACACAGAACAGGACGGTGCTGAAATAAAAGGATTTGTCAGTCCAACAAAAAGCACAGTGCTCATTTGCCACGTGCCTGGCATCTAATGGTGCAACTGAGCACGCTGTTGTGGTAGGAAAGCGCCAGCCGGGTATTTTCAGTTTAAATCTGTGAATGACTGAAAAATAGTATTTTATATAGTGGATAGTGTAGCGAGTAAGTTAACTATAGTTTGTGTGAATTACTTTTAATGTTAAATGAAAGCGGTGGGGGATTTGAGAACACATTCTAATCAGTGCATTTGGTAGTTTATTTAGTTCTCATCAGTATTCGTACCGTACCTAGTAGTGTGTGGACATTATGCAGTGAGGATCATTTAATTAGGAGTGGAATTGGAATTCTTACGAAGTAGTGAATGTAAGTTCTGTAAAAAGTTCTCTTCAATCCCAAGTACTTTACATAGTATATTATAATAGTAATGTAACCCCAATGGTAAGCACTATTAAATTAAATTAGAATTGATAATAAGTGGTCTCAGTTAAACTTTTGTGCTTTTATATATTAGTTATTTTTATCACAACATAAGTATACTGCCGCTTAAAATTGAATTCCCATGTATTTAACATTGTAAATATTTTGTGATGCAACAAATGTTTCTTATTGAGGTACTAAGTTGAACTGCGAACACTTAATTTATTTATTCCCTTGTTTTACCATTTACTGCCTGTGTCAATAGATTCTATACAAAAATAAACTTGATAGAATTTTGTATGATGCACCAAAATTATTTTCTCGATCGCAGAACTAATAAACAATAAACCAACTATCATGAAAATATAAGTTACGAAATATTCATATTTGAAAATGTGGTGATTGAGAAAAGGAAGATTTGTTTCATTAGATTTGTTAACCTCCTCTGAAATTATGCTTTGCACGTTATTATTTATATTTTCTTGGTTATTGCAACAAAGCTGAGAGCTTTCTGCATATCTGAGTTATTTCAAATTTTATAACATTTTGGGAATAATGTTAGTTTTGGCAAGTGGGAAAAACTTGAATGAACTATGGAATATGAATATTGTATGCGGTACAGTCACCATATTATATAGATAGCTTCTTTAATATTACTGTTTTGCATAGAGGTGCTTTATATCTATTTGTCTGTATCTATATCACACGATTGACGATTATATTAAACAACAGCGTTGCTATACATTGATATATCTGCGTTATAAAAATCGTGCATGAACTTGAACAGTAGGATAAATCTCAACACATAATTTTATTCATAATTATAAGGCGGGATTATAGTAGTCAAAGAATTTACTATTACATGTGGTTGTTAATATTGCGAAGCTTTACTTACTTTAAATGCGTATTAAATTATCATCACATCTTAATTTATATGAAAGTCGAGTTGACATTTTGAGTTAAAAAATAGTGTCATAAACCCTTACAAATTATTGGCAGCTAACAAAACATTGCATTGTTGTGATTCTATTTAACTAACATAAATATCCGCAGTGTGTGATTGAATCTGTAAGGCATATTAAATTTTTATGTGATTTTAACTTTTCAATACCTCATTATGCAAAAGCATATACTTTTGATGGATATAAATTTGAATATATGACATTTAAACATTAAAAAAAAATACGCGTAACTTATTGGTACATTTCTTTAAATAGTTGATGCGTTTAGTGAACACATGTAGTAGCAGAGTTAAAATGTATCGATCAACTCATGTGAATAGATTTCGCTGGTCGGCATGTATGTATTGGGAAGCGGAGATGTCAGTCAGCGAGTATGTTAATGAATTGTGTTTTTCTTATGTTGTAGTAATTCCACTCGCGATGAGTTGGAGGAGAGAACAGCATTTTATGAAACTGAGTGGCAATGGCCATCGACAGTCCCTTCTTATCATCTACCCACCTACACACGCATTCCTGAATGATGGCCATTCTTCACGTTTCTAAATTTTTAAATCGTCACATTCAGTCAGAAGTTAGAAGCCTCCATGGAGTGAGTACAAATTGTCTTTTCTCTGGTTTGTCTCTAGTGCACGTCATCCAAGACTTATTTGCAATTTATATCTCGAGTGAAAATCTTTGCTTATCCTTTCAAATCTAACCGGACGAATTGAACTATTAAGACGCTTGAATGCGACGCTACTGTATTCAGTTTTTATTATGACATCTTGAAATAGGAAAGCTGTCATCCCAGCAAGTTTGCTTTGTTGATAAAGTTAAATTATAAATTTTTATGTGAATGACTGCTGCTGCATCTGTTTCTGTTCGAATTTCTCGACGAATTAGTACAACTAGTGCAATTATTTGTTGCCGCAATGATTTCACCGAAAATAGTCAGAGTTACACACTCGTTAGCAATAATTTATATCTTAAACACCGTCCTGCATTACGCTGTTGCGGCTACAAGTAACACTAGAAATAGTATAACTCAAGATTCAGAATCGTCTGATGATGAAGTATGGCATTACTTTTTAAATAAATATTCCTCGTCCAATATCTCTCTTCTTACTCCGAACGAGGTGACGAGAATTATAGATCAAAATTGCTTTAAGAAACGAAACGTATCAGTCGTCGACTCAAGCTTGCATAAAAATTGTGGTGTCTCTTGGAAAAACTTAAATAATATTACAAATTTAAAAGATACTTGTTCCCAAATACTTTACCGTATCGATTCTGGGTGTTGCTCAAAAATCCACTTATCATCAGCGAGTGATAGTGGAAGGATAGAGGATAATTCTGGTGTTGACAGCTCCCGGCTTGTGATTGAAGGTGACAATGTACGAAAAAAACCATCTTCAGGCGAAGGTCAGTGCCTTAACAGATTTTTGCTATTTTTCTGTTTACTTATTTACTGTAATCACGTTGTTTGGAATAATTAAAATTATGAAAGCACATATTGTTAGATTTTAATTTATATTTGTATGTGTTAATAAGCCATACTGATTTTTGGTAAATACATAAAATATAGAATCAACCATTCTTACTATTCTTCTGTGTACATGCAATCTATATTATCGGCATATCATTCCCTCCCTGTATTAGGTTTTTAGGATACATTCAGAGGAATTATTTGAAAAGTTGCGTCTATATAATGTAGTATACTATATTTACTTGTCAAATTGTAGTATGGAGTAGTAATGCAAACATTTCTTGCCCAGGTGGCTATATAGCTACGGTTCTGATTTTTGCCGGTTGTTTTAATTTTGCCCATCGTGCGTGCAAACGCCTTAAAGTTAACTTTAAGGCGTAAAATAGAAAACACATTAATTTTTATCTAAAATAAAGTATTCGTAATTAATTGATTGAAATCAACTCTTTTGTTTCTTGCGCACTGTTGTTTTAAATTAAATAAACTACAAAATTTATAATCCAGTCAAACTAACGTTAAGCTAAAAATAGTTTAAGTTTATATCTTAACTGCAATTCAGTGCGCAATGATAGGATTTAGATTTATATTTTGTTTATTCAAAAACAATTGCACCGGCATGCAGCATTACCAAGTTTTTCCGCTTTGTCAGTAATGCTACTATGCTACTTAATTTCAGCCAGCAGATTTTAACAATCGGGTTAAAAACCATACCTCTGAACCTTAGTCTTTATAGGCACATGTAGGCTTATTCATACTGCCCATACTGACCTGACTGAGGATTAATGCATTAAAAAAATCTTTATCACCGGATGCCTGCTTAGAGTATTGCAAATTAAGTGCAGATTTAGCACCAATTTTTTATCATTTGATTATGCACAAAAATGAGTATGTTATAGAGACTTTCAGGCGCTATACAATTTTCATTACAGAAGAAGCATTGAGAACTATCACAGCATATTATGAACCTCCCGTCGTTTTATCTTTTGCTAGCGTGGCTTTTAATTAAAAGAAGCTTAAAGTAAAGCTCATGCTCATCATGAATACTACAGTGGTAGAAATAGCAGCGTTAAAAGGGAGCTGTGGTCTCGCTATTTAAATAATATCATTCAAATTATTTCTAAAAGTTCATTGCGTAAGTGTTTACCGCTCGTTGTACAGAAATCTTGCAAATTTTTATTCTGATATGTCAGCTGGTTTTAACAGCTAATTAAATAAATGCATACGACGAACCACGTGCAAAGTTTGCTTATGACATGTGAAAGTGTGTGTTATTAGCAGATATAAGCATCGGTTGTAGTGATGGACTCGAAAGCGAATTTTCGTTTTCATATCTGATAGTGATTTTGGAATTAAGAGTATCTGTAGATTTCTTTGTATCAACACTGGGATTTAAACAAATGATTACAAGTACAGGGGTATTGCTCCTTTGCTTACATTCTAACATAGATGGGCATGCCTCACGAGGGATGAGCGCAACCCTCACGCTCACGCTCACCCTCATTGCCGTGAGTGCGAGTGATGAGTGCGAGTGCAGATTTAAATTGTGTGCACTCATTTGGTGAGGGCGAGTGTTGCTGAATTCCCATCCCCCTCATG
>JAQFZE010004610.1:0-11077 GCA_034695245.1 Dicyrtomina saundersi | reverse complement strand
TATAAATCACCAACATTCAATGAAATTATGCTTGCCCAGTGGGTCATTGTATACTGTTACCGAATGCTAATACAAAATGTTAAAAAAAGGGATGATTAGGATTATATAAATACGTATTATTCCCTAATTAATGTATTGAAAGGTATTCATTGACCACTACTGGTTATAGAACTAGTATTGTAGGAATGATGATGGTAAATACTGTATAACTCCCTCTTAAAGCTGCAATCACCACATCTTCAAGGAATCCAAGGGGTCGTCCATAAATGACATCATCGAATTATCTCCATTTTTAGGACCGTATGACCCCTCTGTCATCAGCTCAATCGTTGCGTAAATGGCTATCTTTAACGTGGGTTGTCATCAAAATCCAAGAAGACCCATTGACTCTACCTATGATATCATTTATGGACGACCCCCAAGGCCTAGTTTCCAATTAAATGCTTTTAAACAACTTTGTAATCGTACCTATAGTACAATCTCATCATTCCAGGAGGGTTGGCTTCACTGAAAGAACTCATACTAGCCAATGAAAATTTTATTCAATTTTTGAATCTTTATCAGTTAAATTCATAAAGTGGTATGCAAAATAAAAATAAAATATGCATAAATGACAAGGGTAAGTGCCTAAAAAAGTTTGACATGCTGCACTGGATGCGAAGCAAATGAAACTGATGTGACGCTATGGGCTTTCAATCAACAATACTCTTTTTAATTTAATATCATTATAACCAATCGTTAATCTAATTATGCACAAGGTTTCGTGACATCGAGCATTGAACATGATCACTCGTCTTATATAATATGTCTTTCAGGTTAATAACTAATAACTCCCAACTCTTTTTTTGAACAACAAGACTTGTCTATGTGACAACGAAAGTCATTCCATACTGAGGTACATTGGTTGTTTTTTTCTCATTGTTGTGATTTTTACCATACAGCATTTTTTACACATCAAGTATACAAATACAACTAGGAGTTTTTTCCCTTTCATTATGAACGTAGATCCTTTTAGAACTCCGGACATCAATAAATAATTTTTTCATATCTTTCTTAAGTTCATGTTAAGTACTTCGAAGTGATCGCGGACGAGGTCTTATTTTCAATGTACATACCAATGAATGTGCATTTTGGATGAGCGCATACCGAACCAAACATTTTAGTTTATATATTAACTGATTGTGTTGCGATTATTTTTCTCAAATGTTTAGCTCTTAATATTTTTTTTTCTTTGGTAAGAGTCCCCTCATAGTTTCCTCGTATGTTCTTGACACTGTCACAAAGTTCGACGGTACATCAGAGGAGATTCAATGTTTTTCTCTGAACCGCCCAAATCATCAGCATCTGACATCATGCATATAGAAGTAGAGTACGAATAATTTCTTATTAATGTTCTGATTCCGATTCTGAGCTGTTTGCATTATTATACAATTATTTCGCGTTCATAATATTTTAATTCAACATTGACTGCCACGTACGAATTAGAATATCGTTGGTTTAAGTTCTGTTATTATTTTCCTGGAATCTGGAGATCTGGACTAGAAGCCTACATCGGTGTTTCATAATATCGTGTCTTGAGTTATTTCTCCTTTATTATAATACGTATATGTATAATATAATATTCATTTTATATTTTAATATTGTAATTTATAGCTTTAATTATTATGTGTTGCATAACATTTTCTCTATTGATTACACACGAACAGGACGCACGACATATTGATTTGACTACACACTACAACTTACTTAGTTTACCTCTATCTATACCTACATATATATTTACCTATAAACCTTCTAATTAAATTCTATATATGTACGTATCTATACCTTGGTAACTAAAACTCTACTTTAATTACTCTCTTTTTTACTTATATTACTCTATGCCCACCATTGTAATTTTTTTGGCGTTCATTTATGTTTTTAAATTCCTATAATTATATAATTATACTTATAGTTATTATTTTTTATTTTATCATAGTTTTTTTTAAACTTTAACTAACATTTTTTTTTAAATATTTACAATACCTACGTAGGATGAGTGAAATCCACATTTTTACAACTCATAAATCAGTCGTATCGTGTCTTCTATTAAAAAAATCTCTCGTCTCGTGTCATTAAAATGGCAACTATTCAGAAAGGAAAAAAAACATTTCGTTCGCATGTAAGGCAAATCAGCTAGTGAATCATGGATGTAACATTTTTTTATCATGCAATCTGAAAGTCACAGAACAAACATACGGCATGTACCATAAGTAATCATACCCAAAATAATATTAGTTCCTTCTCTCTTTTCGTTTTTATTTTATATTTTTCTTTTAATGTTTCACAAAAAACTTTTTATTATTTTTTATACTCTCCTGTTTTTTTTAGACTTCCTCCTCGTCACTCGCTCATCATCTTTTGTGAGTTTTATATCTATTTTTATTTGTTTGAATATCATTATGTTTTTCCATATAATCCATAATAATTATTAGTCATAAGGTTAAATAACTTTATTAATGTTTTTGCTCATATAGAATTTCCTTTTAACTTCTTCATCTTCTACACTGCATTTATATTTAATAGTTTATAGTTTTTTGTGTTGAAAATCCCTTTCTTATTACATCTGTAGTTTTTCAGTTTTTGAGTAATCTTAGTCCTGATGAAAATTTATTGTAGCCTATTATAATGTACCCTAGAGCAGACACGTGTTTTATATAAATCAATATTTTTTTAATAATGAGCAAACGATTGTCGAATGCAAATATTCCTCTTCTGAAAATATATAGTGTTTGTGGTTGACATCCAAAAATCATTTAGATTTTTTATGAAATGAAATTTAGTGTTATAAAGTCATCCCATTTTTTATATTTTTTGTTTTACTCATCATAGCTTGAGAATGACAAAAAAAATTCCTTATGGGTTCTCTACTATTGGACGAATTATGCATTCGTGCTTTAAATTTGTTATTTTTTGGAATCTTCCCAAAAATTATAGTGAATATAATTTATTAAATTAGTACGAAATTGTTTACCCTTGTTAAGGGAATAACGCATTCATTCTTGTCTATATAAGATTAAGATTTGGTTTAATCGGAAACAAACTATGTAACATACCTACTTATTTAGTGTAAGTAAACAGTAAGTACTAAAATGTTAGGACTGGCAATATAAAAACGAAGCGCGGTGTGAAATGAGGTATAATTCTGATTTTGAATCCTTGTAATCGAGCCGATTTATTTTCAGTAATAATATTTGCCTATATAAAAAAAAGACTGAAATTGATCTATTAGTAATACTGTAAGTAAAGCACGTGTCACATTTGCTCTTCGTGCAACTTTTTTCTGACCCTAATTTTTTCTGAATTAAACAATAATATTGGCAAAGAAATTATAGGGATTAAAATGGAATTCTTTCATTGCTTTAAATTTTGAATTTGATTTTAAAAAAAAAAATCCGAAATGTGATTTTTTGTGTGAAAGTAAAATAATAATAATATTATTGTAGAGAGACGACGACGAGGACGAAAAAGATGACAAAAGGTACATTATGGAGGCGAAACTGAATTACTTTTTTGTTTTCTGTTTTGTTCAAACTGTGACTTACAGTTTTTTTTTCTTCTCTCAACCAACAGCTAGCTTATTGATTGTGATTTATATTTTTTTTTAAATTGTTTTGATACCAACTATTATTTCATTTTTCATTTTTGGTCATAAATATTTTTTGACAGAATATCATAACAATGCATTTTCTTTTTATCTCAGTAACAATAATATCACTATATTCAATAACCTGAATATATAATAATTGTATATATAATATAATAATCAATATAAGGTGTGTGGTTTATAACGGTGTAGGTACGTGTTTAATTAATACAGTACAATAATAGAATATATTAATTCATAATGAATACAAGTTATTATTATCTATTTAAAACGTACAAATCTAAAAACGTGAAATTGCATTGTTGTTATTTCTTTCTTCTTCATCTTCTTTTTGTGTGTTGTGGTTTCTGTGAGAGAGTGATAGTGTCTGTGAATTCATTTGATTAGTAAAACTATGTTTGATTGTTGTGCAGCTTATTTTTTTTTCTCGGAAGTTTTCGATCAACATAATAGTCCTACAAACTATCTGTCTAAACCAAATTGGAGCTTTTTTTCTCCCGTTCCCATATCTCACAACAACAAACTGCGTGTGTGTTCGTGATTAAGTTTATATAAAATGTATCTGTAAATCTGGAGTCGTGTGTGTGTGTGTGTGTGTGTGTGTGTGTGTACGGTATATGTTTGTCGTCGGTCAATCAAACTTAATCTATAGGAATCCTATTTTTGAGTGGAGTGTTTTATATGTGGTCGTATATGTTTGTGTGTATGTATGTTGTATGTATAGGGGAGTGATCTGTTCGTTCAGTTCAGTGCTCTAACGTCTGCAATGTCCCTACATATTCCCTTAACTCTATATTTCATTAACTTATAAAATGTAAGCATGTGTCTATTTCGAATGTAGTGTCATTAAAATTTTTGTGTTTTCTATACAAGGCAAGTTTACCCTACCAGTTGTCATAAGATGTACACTAAACATGAACAGGTTAATTATTTGACCTGAAACGGTCCTGGCGTCTGACATTCTACTCACGCTCATTTTCATTATTTCCTCAACATCAACATGTGTGTCTGTCACCTCGAAAAAAGCCTCGCACACACACACACATACAGACACCACGTTAGACGTATATATAATTATATATAGACAGACAATAAGCCAACTCCAGCCAAGTTGAAATCCATCACCAGACGAGACTTACTTAGACCAGAAGGTCGTTGTTTGTTTTCGTTCGTGAATTTAGGAAAAGTGAGTATGGGAGAGAATGCGAGATACATATATAGTTGATTATATAAGTATATATAGAGAGATGTTTGTTTCTTGAGCTGAGCGAGGAAACCTCTAGCAGTCTAGTAGTATATAACTGCATGGATTCTGAATTGTGAGGGCTCCTCCGAATCCGCTTATTGTTCATACATAATAGATAATTATTTGTTGAGTGTCATTTCTGGTGGAGACCGTAGTCTTCAAGTCCTGACTCATTTCATGTCTTTTCCATTTGGCTCCTGTCACTACTCCTGTCCTAAATAATGTCAACTCCTTTCCAGACAATTAATAATGCATTCAGTCAAGCCTTGAAACCGACTCACAATCAGAAGTCATGAGCTTCTCTCCTATTTTCACGACTCAGTTGACTTGACTCTCTGACATCCCTGAGTTCTACAATCTACAATTCCGCACCCAGAATGTCAGCTTTCTTCCACCAGACCTCCTTCCTTTCCTTAGCAGATATCTATTTGTTTAGCATCAGCTCATATGTCTGTCTCCTATCTACAATCTCCTATCATAGCACCACTCAATTCTTCTTTTTTTATTTTATTCGCTCCATCACTTCAAATAGTACGCTCACATTTTTCCCCTCAAATTTTCCACCCTGATGATGGGGTTTCATGGCGTGTGTAATACACTGCTTCCGAGCGATGGACTTGTCGAATATTTTTCTCTTTTCCAAAAATGAACAGATTGTTACATACTTCTTTCGCAGACTGGACACAACTAATCCTAAATGGGCGTCTGCTCAGCTTCCTCTCAAACCAGTGTGTGCATTGAGCTGATTCGTTAATAGGAAATTCGGAATGTTATAGAGATGACAGTAATCGTTCACACATACTAGATCATATGATGTATTAAGTAGAATGTTGACACTTTAGACACGTATACTGAAGCCGGGTGTATTTACGTCTACAGATACCTAAGGTAAGGAACATGGCATTCCCCCTTCAATTTCTTTTGGAGTTATAACATGTAGTTGACATGTTCAGTGAGCACTTTTGCATCTGTTCAAGTGTGTACATTTGGTTCTAACTGGATTTTGTCACAAGTTGAGTAGTGTGTTCCGTTAAGTCCAAATTTTTTGGATTCGCTTTTGTTTTAGGGGAAGGTGACAGTAAGACAAAAATTGTGGGAATGACTATACAATGTATGGTTTCAATTTCAGTGTAGATTAAAACCGGAATATATAAAGGGATAATGTCATGTCATTTGTTGTGTATGGAGGTGTTACGTAGGATATACCATAGAAATAGAGAGAGAGGGAGAGAGAGATAGGACACATTAGAAAACTGTTTGGAAACTCACAGTAGATAGAATTTGGAATAGGGAATTAATTATTACGTTCTGATAGTGACGTCCCTGTACTCTATTTCTTCACCTAGGCATTTCCTTATAACTAGCTAGTATGTACATGTCCTTATATACAGATAGTTTATTTCAAATCCTAAAATTACAAGCGCAGGTTTACAATTACGCAAGTTGAGATGGGGATACATTGACGGAGTGAGGGAGACGACACAGAGAGATATAGACTGAGAGGTTCGTGTATGTGTTTTAGTGTGAGTGAGAGAGAGAGAGAGAATAATTTTGGTAGACAGAGAGAGAGATAGGGAAGTGACGGAAAGAGAGAAAAGTCAAAAGAGCGACGGTGACAAGTGCCAGGGGCTGTCTCCTGGAATACATAGCAGGATGATGCAAATGAGAACATAATATTATAGACTATACAGTTTATAAGGGAGGAAACAGAAGCACGAGCGAGGAGAAAGCATGTGACAGTCGAACAGTTCAAAAGTAGAATGTATGGCTAGTTAGTTTTGTGGGCGGAAATCTACGTAGTCTGCTACACTCAAGGCAAAAACCATAATAAAAAAAACACCGAGAAGAAACAATGTCTGCCAAACTGTTTTGTAATTCTACATATATTTTCTTATTCTCTGTCATACGGTCATACGCATGCATACGCTTTAAAATGATACTAATCAGCGACTTCACACATATTCGTCTATAAATAGGAATCGGAGGTCGAGTCGCAGAATTAGACACTAATAGAAAACAGTCAAATTATATGAACATTAATTATTAATTAGTATGTAACTTGTTCACAGTCAGACAACATGGACAGACACACGCTCCCACACAGACAGAAGGGCTTTTAATTTATGTATCCTTTGAATCCTTTGAAACGCGTATGTTATGAACATGCGAACATCCGACTTATACATCGGACTTTGAGTAACGCATATTCACGAGTATACTCGTCGTAATCATGTTTTAACTTGAGAGCACTAGGAAATACTAGGAGCAGACAAACCGACATGCAGACAGACATTCAGACAGTCATAGGGAGGGAGGGAGGCAGGAGAAAGACAGACAAAATAAAATGAAATAAAAAAAAGAGAAAAGCTTTATCCCAGTTTCATTTTCTTTATTAAAGAGACAGACAAAAAAAAGAAAGCATTTGGAATTTCCCGCAGCATCCAGTAAGACAGTAAGTGAGAAGAGCTGTTTTCGATGAAATGGTTCTTTCCCGTTTTCACTGTCGATGTGTATGTGTGTCTCTGTGTTCTGTACATAATAATTATATATGTGTATAATCATATGTATGCTGTACAGCTCAAGGTAGTGCTCTAGATCTAACGTAGACAAGTACAGACCAGCTACCAGCAATTTGTTCACTGCATAGGTACATATATAATAATCTATGCGTACATAGAGAGAGAGAGAGAAAGTAGTAGAAGGCTAGCTAAGTAGCTACCTATCTATACTGTATTCGTAGGTGTGAGTGTGTATGACAGAGTAGCAATGTGGCAGCATGAAAAATGAGATGTCTTTTTAGGAGGACAGCTCGTGGAGATTAAGAGAATTGAGACGATAGGATACAGGACATTTACATTTGGCTCCTCCGCACTGTACGTACATAACTACCGCAGCAAACTTCCATAGAGTCTCTCTCTCCGTCTGTTTATCTCCTCAAATCTCGGTGAATTCACGCTTTCCCCCCAAATCTCATCGTATACAGACTCTTATCTCGTCTGGCATCACCAGTACCAGCCCCATAGCCCCAGCACCAACAACCACACACAACGGAGAAAGGAGCGTTACGCGTACAGAAGGCTACTCTGTCTGAGACATGCTTCTCTCACACATGTAGAGCTATTCCTGTGTTCTATCCATCAATCCTCTTATTTTGAAACTCAGCACATAGAAAGTATTGTGTGGAAGTTGAGATAATGGACGAGCGCTTTTTCGGAAACACTCTTTCTTTCTTTCTTTCTTTCTTTCTTTCTTTCTTTCCCTGACTTGTCCTTCCCTGTCCTGACGCCCTGACATTGCGACTCTGCCTGGTAGCTGGTAGTTGCTGTTGTGTCTGTCTAATAATTTGTGTGTGTCCTCTCCTATTTTTTTTCCTCGAGTCTCCTCATTTTTCATTTTGGTTCAAATATAAGGAGACTCACTCATAATCAAATATCAATACCATCATCAGACAACGATATCGACCCACTGGCACTCATCATGGAAGCCCCTGTACATCTATATATTTAGTAGTATAGTATATATTATTGACATGTTGTAAAAATGTTGTTCCTGTTGTGAATAAACGGTGTGGCACTACCAGTGTAATAATAATTTAATAATTATACAATTAAAGTTACCTACTAATTAATGCCTTCTACGTAGAGCGTAATTATAGGATTACGTACATAGACAGGGAGGCAATGTAATGTAATGTTATAGTAATGCATGCTTATTATTTTTTTCTTTTGGAGTAACAGAAGAGAACTCTGAGACACATACGAACGTGCGATCACACACAAACACACACAGCGAGAGAGAGAGAATGTAATTATTATTATTATTATTATGTAATTTACTATATAGTTCCATGCACTGTGAAAATAACATTCTTTTCTTTTTTTTTCCTTTGGTGGATTCAATTATTGTGGATTGTAAAGAGATTTTTCATGATGGTTACATTGGTTTTGGTATTGGTTTTGGTATTTGTTGTAGGATAGGTTGTTTTTTTTGGTGGTTACAAATTAAAATGGTTTGAAGCGAGAGAGAGAGAGAGAAAGAGAGAGAGTGAGAGAGAAAGATAGATTGAGAGAGAAAAAATGTTTTACATACAAGTATTGATAATTATGTAAAGAGGAATTTACCGGAAGGAATTCTACGGGTTAGATGTTCACGCGGTGATGATGATGATGTTGTGGTTATATACGTAGAGGATATATAATATTGTAATGTAAATCTTGTAGGTGATGGTGGTATACAGTGGACAGTTTATAATTAGACTTGATTCAAGATACCTATACTACCCCCCACACCTCCTCTCAAAAATGTTCAACGAAACAAGTACATATAAACAAATTGTTTCATTTCCCATTTATGACAGAGTGTGTAGAATAATATATTTTGTATCTTGTATAAAGTAATTACAGATTTTTACACAATTTACAGTTATAGTGTGGTTGATGGTTATGGTGGATTTTGCTTGGTTTTTAAAAAAGGTTTCTTCGCCATTTTTTTAAGGATATTTTGGTTGGTTTTGTTTTGTAACAAGATAACTGAGAACAGGTTAAGAGAAGATAGTGCATTATTCAAGCACATTATAAAATCGAATTTGGTCATTTTGTTTGCTTTGCTTCATTTTTTTTTGTGTTCATTTTTTGTAGGTTTGTGTTCCTTTTCTTGTGTTGATAAAAGTTGGGACACATATTATGTATATTTGGAATCTGGCATTAGCATTTCAAATTTGAAGTTTTTCTTTTGTTTTTGTAAATATTGTAATTGTGTGTACTAATTTGAGAACGGTTAAAATATACTCAGCGAGAGAAACCACACACAATGCCTTGAAAAATAGTCACGTGTGTGTGTGTGTGGAATAGATAATTAGTTAACTAATCCATTAATTAATTAATTTGAATACACTAAGGAGTACAATCCAATGTACTAGTAAATATAAACAAATTAGAAGTTTCGTTGTACTCGATTGGATGTAACAACAATATGTCATTTTGCTTATCTTCTTTTCTTTTTTTTTAATTATTATTATTATTTTCCCACCTTCTTAATTCTTCGTATTATTTTTTTTCTTCTTCTTCTTCTTCATCTTCTTCTTCTCCTTTTCTCTCTCTCTTTTTATTTTGCTGAGAATTCTTAAAAAAATTGTATGTTCTGTGGAAACTGAAGAAGAGACTCAATTAGCTCAACTATGTTACTCGTTTCCTTCTGAAGACCTCAAAGTTAAAGATGTATACAAGTAATTATATATTTTTCTTTTTCTTTTTTTTTTGTTTTAAAGTAGAGTATATACTTTCTAAGAATTTAATAATATAACTAATATATTTTTTTTTATATATAGATATATATATATATTTACGTAGTTCTTCTTGTAGGAAGTTTCCATGTGTCTTCCTTAGTTATTTATTTTTCTTTCTTCTTCATCTTCTGGTGGGGTGCACAATAAGTATAATATATAATAATATAGTAGAATCATAACAATAATAATAATTTAATTTTTTAATGTAATTTAATATATGTATTGCGATGATGATGACTTCTCTCTAAAACTTGACTCAGGCTATATTGAATTTTACAATAAATAGTTTTTAGTAGTTTTATATTTATATTTATTTATATCACCAACTAGCGATAAGTCATGCCATCTTGACACTTCGTAGACACCAGTTACATAATGTGTAATCGTGGCAACAACAATGGAATGCAACAAACGTGAACGATGAACGTATCATTGATGATAATTATTTTTATTTTTTTTTGATAATTTTTAATAATTTTCTTTTATTTTAGATTTCTGGTGATTATTTTTTTTCTTTTCCTCTTATTCTTCTTCTTATTCTTCTTCTTCTTCTTTTTATTCTTCTTCATTTAATTATCGTAGACGACGAAGGACGACGCTGACGACAACGACGACCGAAGAAGAAGATGATGATTGATGATGATGATGATGATGATGCGAACGAACGACGAAGTGCATGACTCGAAAGAAAACAATGAGGCGATCACTGCAACGAACATTTGCTTTCAATCTGCGACTTGATCTCAGTAACATGAGTTTCCAATGTATTCTTCAACTCTGTAAATCATTTTGAATTCACACAATAATTAAATGGAGTGTACCAAAAAATCTATGACGCATGAGGTCATAGATTTTTATCTGGTAAATAAAATACTCGTAAATAGGATAGTAGTAGTAATAG